>JAQGBY010000351.1:0-48153 GCA_034698785.1 Mycogona germanica | reverse complement strand
GCCTAAGCACCATGAGGGGGACGTAAAGCCTGTAGTGCGGTTGACTACAGTTGATTGGAAGCAAAAAAAAAAAAAAACCTAAATATCCGGGTCTCTGTAAGTTGTCAGCATCGCTGGACAACATGGTTCCAGGGTTTGCTTCGAACTCTTCGAAAGAGGCGGACGTGCCCATAATCTCTGCTCATCAGTATGCCCATTTCGCAAGACTGTTTGCGTTGTGCGTGCACGCACAAGTATTAAACATGCACCGGTTGTACCGTGTTTGTGAATAGGATCGCCGAAGATCTTCGAGACTGAGGATGGGCGTTAGTTCACCTAGAGGTAATCACGTTTGTTTAGCCCACAGTGGTGGCAATCGGGAGTTCTATCCTACACTGACAAAATACGCCAGTTAATGAATGCCAAACTGCTTCAGTCTCCAAATACTTTAGTTGACCTATTGGTTTACCATTGGTTGGTGCGCATGCGCAGATGACGTTTGACCTAATTGGTTAATTCGTCGCTGAATGACTAAATGGAATTATCGTTGTCACGTTTTTAAAGTGAAAAATCAATACCTAGAGTTTGCTTGAGTGCTATTTGTGTTGCTAATATTTAAATATGCGGTCAATTAAATTTACCAAATGGTGACACTGACATGGAAGAGTGTTTTTTTGGAGTCGACTTATCGCGGTTTCAATTCTGGTCGACACCTTCGGAATTTTTCGGGCGATAAATATAGAAACTGACTGTGGCTTGGTGGTCCCGGGTTCGATTCCCGGCGCGGTCTCTCGAAAATTTCGATCCCGGGGTACTAGTCGTTCCCCTCGCATAATGCCTAAGCACCATGAGGAGACGTAACGCCTGTAGTGCAATTGACTACAGTTGAATTAAAAAAAAAAACTCTATGCACGCCTTCTTTCGGAGAATGGAAGTAAATCGTGACCTGTGGCAGTACGATATCGGGACACGTACATATCCCTACCTAGATCCGTCCTGGGCTAGGCAAAATAACCGGGTCGCCCCCTGGGGGACTTATGGTGAACTCGCTGGTTGGATTCCTAAGCAAACATAATTTTTTAGCGCTCCGATAAGTGAGTAGATGATGATTATCTGGCACGATGGATCGTTCTCAAGAAAAATCATCGCCATTGGCAAATTTACGTCTCCTTTAAAATTACAACCCCGTTATAGAAATTCGCCTTTGTAAATAAAATAATTTGTATTGGCCATGTCATTTTTTTATTGTCATTAAATCAAGAATAACGACATTCCACTCGGCTGCGACGAGCTTCTGCACTATTTTGGGGGTTTACATATTGTGTCCTTGGGGTCGAATAAATCAAGAAAACACGTCTGGAATAAAGCTCGTGGCCACCATCGTCCTCCCAAGTCAGTCCTCCAACCAGCTGCGCCATGACGGGACGTTTCAAATCGAGTAACACCCTGTACATGTTACGCAGTATGCGCGCGCATCACAAAGTGAACGGCTCTTTCGATTAATAACGAAATGTGTATTTTAACGACGTTTCCCCGTTCAGCCGCCAATATCCCAGCCCGTGTTCACGACGAGCACGCCTATTTAGTCACGGTGGACCCGGTGAGAGATAAGCCGGCCAAAGCCTGTCCCTCCTCCACCCTTCATCCCTGTAATACAGAGAGAGAGCTATAGTCGCTGCACTGCCGGCTTCTCCTTTCGACCTGTAAATGGCAGGCGGCCATCAGACCGTGCATTAACGGGTCGCGGGACAGACTGGGGAAAAGGTTAAATCCATATTGACAAACTGCACGGCGTGCGGGGGGGGGGGTGCGCATGTGCACCGTTGCCCCGATCTGCCCGACTGTCACACACTCTATTTTACATGGAAACTGCATGGATTAATGTGTCATAAATCATTTGTGGGAAAGAAGAGGGTGGTGCGGTGGCGGCGCGGGGACGTTAAAGGACGACAGTGGATTGGGATTCGGTTGTTGGAGAAGCATTGGAAGTGTGTACTTATTATAATGACGACAAACCCAAAATGATGTGGTCTTTGAACTCTCTAGGGGGAGGGGGAGGGCAGGCCAAAATTCCATACTTCATCAGTGGTTCTTGACCGGTGACGACTGCGTGCCACCTGAGCCTAAACCGATCATACAGAACTGTAGTTAATAAAATTAAAGGCGCATTAAGGGTACTTTTTGTGGTCTGGCAATGTTTCAGAGAATCGGTTGATTGAAATTGGTCGCATGGAAGCTGATCTTCTCTGGTCGCGTTAGATATCATGGAAGGAAACTGTTTACCATGAGGACAAAAATACCCTCTTAAAATGTTCCATAAAATACCTCTCTTGCAACTGCGAAATATGGATGGAAGTGGGTGTGAACCTTAAAGGCGGAAATGCAGGAAGCTACCATTAAGAATCCGAAAAATTCCGAAGGTGTCGGCCAGAATTGAAACCGCGATCACGGGCCACGAGGAAAACACGCAATCCTCTCGACCACTCGACTCGAGGTCCTTAAGCTCCACACTCTTCCAAAAAACATGAGCGTATTTTTTAAAAAAATCATTGGAGGTACTAAAATCGACAGGCTTTCAGGTCTCAACCCCATTAGGAGGGTCTGTGTGTCTGGAGGTGAGTTGGGATTTGGTTGATTGTGCGATATCGGCGACGACAATTTCAACCTGCCAGCAAAATAAAATGAGAAATGTGTGCCACCTGGATGGAGCGCGGTGCCCATAGTAAAATGTCAACTCCAACTGTTAGTTCGGCGTACGAAGATGTTGTGGTGATGGTGGAGGTTGTGTTTTAATGTACGTGTTGTAAACCGCATGTGTGCCTGGCCGCAGAGGAGGACCTGCATTCGCGATCACATGCTCATTACGTTTTCCCTTATTAAAAAAATGTCAAAGAAGTTGCGGTTTTAATGACAACCTCGGCGAGGGCGGCTGCTCCCCCAGACATGAGATAATGTAAATTATCTTCTTGGCGGCTGAACAGCAGCTTCTAATTATTTCTCTCGCATTTCGCTTAATGAATTATGTAATATGGATTATGGAGAGAGTGGAGAAAATACGAAGAAAAAAATGTAGCCCGGCAACTATACTCGCGTATACAATATCTGTGTATGAGCAAATGTTTAATCTATGGATGGCGTTATTGTGGGTTTGTTTTCTTTTTCTTCTGGAGATTTAATTGACAAATGTGGTGTTACCTACTGAGCAACCCAGATTGACCAAGATCCTTGCTTATGTTTTCCCCCCGACATAGCATGTGGTCTGTCTACACATCATTATTTTATTATTTGCTGCTCCGCTTATTTGTTATAAGGAATTTCTTTTCGGCGTATTTATCGACCGTATCGTGGATGGTTGTGTTTGTAGGCCGATGTTTTTAGCCATGATTCCAAAAGATTTGGTCTCTGTATCTCTGTATCTTTGGTCTCTGAATGGTTGGGTTTGGTCAATTTGGTTCGTGTGATTTTTCCGGTAGGTGTCGCCACACGCTACGGCGCGACAAGACAATGGCCGAAGTTGGATTGCGTGTGAGGAGGGAAGCCATCGTCGAAGTCGTGTCTGTCGGAGCGTAAATAAGTATTTAACGACTGTTGAGCGCTTTACCAGATTTCTCCTCATTCTTCACACGAATCTTTGTTATTATAGACTTCACGTTTGCCGAGCTCCGCTCGTATATCGACGATTTTTTTTTCTCTTTCCTTCCTCTTTTCCTTCAAACTTCTTTATTTTCTTTCGCGTCAATTAGAAATATTGATCCGCAAATTTAATTACAAACGTCGCTGTCGAAACGGGCGACAGAAAACAAAGATCTCATTGGTGTAGAGGGGCGAACTATTCGTTGCAATTTCTAGGGCGACCAGCCAGCATAACAGAATTAGTAAAAAAATTCAAGAATTGATTCATCATTTCAGCGGTTACACACAAACGGCTTGGGCAAACTGGTTACGCTTTATCAACCCAACCAATGCAAGCAGCAAACCATTTCTGAGATTTGTGATTTGTTCTTTCAATCTACCTTTCCACTTTTCTTGTGAGAGTGAGAGATGAACCGCGCATGCGCACTGTGCCCTAGAAATGAGTCCAATTATGTCAGTAGTCTCGTTTTGCGACGCGATGTTTGAGTTTTCTAATTCGATCTATCGTAGAGGCATGGAATTTCTATTCTCCCCTAGTGCGGCAAAATGTAGAGGATTTTCTTTTGTGTTTCCCCGGAACTTGTAAATGGGCTTCCAGCATATTAATCTTTGAATTGGAATTCGATATTACAGTTGGACGTTTGGTTGACAAAAATGCCGCAAACTTGAAAAGCTTGCGAAACCACACATACTGCACGTTGTTCTTATCATTAGAACTGTATGCTAAGACTGACTGCTGATTTAAGGGCCTTTCGTATCTTGGTTTCACATTTTGCTACTTTTCCAAATGCAAAATATAGAAACACACGTACTTTTTCTTTTTATGTCGTTACAAGCAAATTTCTCAGTTGAAATGACTAATTAAACAGATGTTGTACGAGATCAATCAACGTTAATGGATGCACAACGTGATTCCACAATTCATGACTGGAACGTAAGATTAAGTTATCTACTTTTTTGAAATTTTTTTTTTCGTTTGTTTTCAATGGTACTTGCAATTTTAAGTCGGCGTTCCGAAAGGAGATAAATTTGTAACCGCCTCCCAGCCATCATTCCTCCCATTTGCATGAATGTCGCCGAGAGAGCTGATCACATCGAGTCGCCCATTATGGTAAATGCAAATGCGTGCGTAGTAGAGGACATCGTAATTTAACAGCGAGATGACTAGCATTATACTGAATTCGGGAATGCCACCCTACCCCTACCCCCGTTCCGTTTTTTTCAAAACACGACCGAGAATTGTTGTTACTATTTCACCATCTCCGGGTGTCTATCGGTTCGGCGGTTTCTCTCTCTCTCTCTCGCTCGTTCGCTCTCTCGTTGACTTTTGAATATGGTGATTTTTATTTGACAATTGCATGAATCCCGTGCCGCAATTGAAAGACGCGTTTTCCTAATTCACTGTGGGTGTCCTGGACGTGAGTGGAATAAATGTTGAACAATCTAGTAGCTGGCGCGCGCTCACATTGTTAAGTGCTGGCGCGTTCTTTCTCTCTCTCGCTCGGTGAGTGCTGATTTTGGTGCCACCAGCTCCTCCGAATTCGCATCAGGAGAGCGCAAGAGAAATGACTTTATCAACTTTATTCACAATATAAATATAAACGTACACCTCAAATGTAGGCGTCACAATTCAATATGGAAACGTTGCCGCTCATTTTGAAGGAATCGTGGAGATGAAAGTTGTCTTAAAAATCTCAATCAATTCGCGCTCTCGATGAGGAGATAGGGGGAGATGTCTAGTTGTTGTGTAGAAAAAAATCTCTATTTCTCAACATCACTGGCCCATGTCAGGAGCTGTACCTAAATCGGTATAACAAGACGTGACACCATTTTCTCAATTCGTACGCAACCCGCTGAGGTAGCGCATTTGTCTCTGCGCCCGACTTGTCGTTCCCCCGTGTCTCGCCTATTAGATCTTCACAATGGTGGTTCTCCGTTAGTGATTTGCCCGGGCTTATACCCGCGTAAAGCGTGCCGGCCCCGGGCGATGGACCCGTGCCGGAAAGTGGTCGTTAAAGCGAATGACCGCTGCAGGCAGCCAGCCAGCACACAGCCACACTACTTCCGGCTCATCTCTGCGTTTGCCTTTGCCAGAGACCCCGTGCGACATAAAAGTAAAAGTGGATGGTGTTGGGAGCCAAACGCGGTGGTGGAACTGGCGGCGGACTCGGTTCGCCATGAAAAAAGGCTATAATAATAATAAGAACGATGATCACGCATTGCATTTAGTTGGGGGTGGCGATTCTCGTTGCCGATTTAGACTGACCCGAGCCCGATTAAGACGTTACAGTTACCGCGATACAATCAATACCACAAAGATACATCAGCTGCATTAGGGGGAACAAATAAAAATGTACTCAGACCATAGTTTCTTGCGAAGTTTGTGTTAACTCTTAATACGCCTATTTTTCTTAAAACCCTATTAAACACCTGATGAAATATCGAAATTCCAGGTTAACATGTGCATTATGGTTGCATCTTTTAACAAACATTAAGGATGAAGCTGAGGGACAAATATTTAATTTTTGATTTTTAAAAATTCTAAATGAAATAATTTAGGCAAAAGAATAAAATTATTTGTTTGTTAAAATACTTTTCGAAATGTATTAAATCTTCAATTTGTACTTTGATTTGAGATTCCTGTCACTCAAAGTATGGACTCAGCGTTCTATCAATGTGTGTACACATTTCGTTGCAATTTTCACTGCTTGTAGACCTTCATCCGACAAATTACAATGCACCGCAAGGAGCGCTGGCAATGGGTTATACATTAGTATAAAAACAGTTGAGCGTGTCATCGACATTTCTCTGATCATTCTGTACATGTGACATTCGTATCTTCACTATGTCAAAGGCGAACCAACTTATTCTCTAGAACGCTTTTAGAGGACACCAATAACTCTCATGCACAGTGGCAGCAGATACAACTAGAAAATGGCTATGAAAATTCTGTTGTGCCTCCTGATGACACAACGACGCAATCAGAAAAACACCTCTGCAATTGGTTCACCTCACCTCTGTGCGTGCAGCTACATCTACATCACACCAAAGTAGCGTGACTCGAATAAAATTCAATTAGCAAAAATGAAATCACTTAACGCGACGATTATAACCCTTGACTTTTATTAGGCGCGCGTATACAGAGAAATTTGGTTTCCAACACCCGATGTTGTTAGAGAACGGAGTTGCGTGGGCGTCGTCTCAGGTTAGCTGTGTGTGTGCTCGTATTGGTTTGGGCAGGTGTACAGTGTACGACCTAGGCCCCGGCGACAGTCGCCTACATTTATACGCTCTATTTTGGAAAAGCACTTACTGGTCTTTGTTGACCTTTTTAATGGATTTCGTCTATTTCGGGAGCCACCGTTCCCGACCGGTTTACCGTTTGAGGTTAGGGCATTCTCGATTGGTGGGGAATTATTGATTAGTGGTGGGAAGAGTGTGCTGCCATTGGCGTTTGGGGTAAGAAGGAGGAGGGGGGAGGGATGCGTCGATTGCTGGAACGTATTGACTGAAATCCTTAAACGAACATTTGCGAAATAACAGCCTGCAGCGCCATGATCAATATTACAAGATCAAGAATGAATTTTCGAGTAGATCGTGTCTAATAAGGGACTGTAATTGCCGAAAGTTGTATATAAGAAAAACGGTGTCCCCCAACTTATCTTGCTCGTGCGCCATCTAGTGATCATCTCTGTATCTAAATTCGACAAATTTGTTGGGGGAAAGGACTCTCTTTGGCTTCCTCTAGTTAGATTTCTACCGTTTTCAGTTATTTACTCGTGCACGAATTGAAGTCGGTGGGCGAAATACCTACCGCATCCACTTGGTTTTCTTCGCAAAACCAGTTCTGCGAATGCGCGTTTACAATTTGTATGGTCGATGGACATTCGTCGCCATTTCGGCGACCCCACAGCACTGGACCAGGAATCGAGATCGGTTGCAAGGCTTCCGCGTCGTCGGAAACGCGCGTGCCTCGTTAGACGCCGGTTCTACCGGGGGAAAATAGATTGCTTGTTTGGGGGTGGAGTAGTTCTGGTGGAGGTAGGAGGCGGGGGGAGGGGTTGGCCTCTCCGTCCATTTTGACCGGCCGGAAATTGTAGTTGTGCGGCTTTGACCGTGATTAATTTTCTCAAAATGAAAGTATTCTTCTCTCTGTTGCTGGCTGGGGTCTCTGCTGGGGCGTGACGGCTCCCCGTCGTGAGCTTGACCGGCCGACCGTGCCTACCCGTACATAACCCGTCATGCAACGCGAGCGCGCTACGGCCACTTTTGACAGGCCGAGTTCTGGTGGTTGTTGGATCGCAGGTGCGAAATGAGTTTGGCGATAGCGGGTCGCATTCCGGATGAGAGAGGGAAAAAATGGGATTTTAAGCTGGAGCGTGATAAATGCCCGCTGGACGTTCGATCGAAACAGGTCAATCCTTTGAGGCGCGTCCGGAAAGGGAAAAATCGCCCCTGCTTTATATTCAGCATTATTGTTAGACGTTTGATTGGAATTTTGTCTTTTAAATTGGCGCTAACCAAACGCAATCCATAAATACTTGATGAACACAAAAGTGATTGGCGTTTCAACCGGAATCTCTAAATGACTCTTTAAAAAAATCTTCTAGTATATTGCTGTATTAAAACTAAATACATAATATACTGAATTAAAACTAAATAAATAATATACTGAATTAAAACAAAATAAATTATACGTGCATAAATAAAAACCGTATGTTTTACGAGCGATAAACACCAGATTGAAGGTACAATGAAACTGATGTATTTTACTGATCATTATCGTAAAAGTAGGAAAATCAATTATTAACTTTAATTCCATTCTCATTAAAAATATTTCCCATTTAATATAAAATAATTGCCACGTCAGAATTTTGCCCTAACAGTAAAAATGTAGATTCTGTTGACACGATCGAATCCCTAAACACTTTCACAAACAAATATACATGTCAATATTGCCCATTTTTGAAAGCGACACCAGCGACAGCAACTGGACCCAAATGCCTTTCGCAGATTATGCCACCACAGGCCTCAACGCAACCAATCAAACGCAAATACAATTCATCGCAGTCTTAAAGATGGTCTTTGATAAGAAACTATGTTGTTGGCTTGGCTATGATGTCATCTGTAGCAATTCAGGCGTATCTCTGCCTTTGCATTTTTCTAGTTTTGGCTTTTCCCTACCTGACCACGATTCTTCTGTTGCAGCATTTTCCATCTCGCCCGCTTCATCCCCACCGCCGCATCTGGTTTGCGGCAAGCGCACGTTGTCTTGTTTTGTTGTTGTTGTCGATGTCGACGCGGCGCAGCCCCAGAAACGAGATGTCATTTTCCAGACACTGTGCCTACATTATTTACGAATGGTTGCCGACTAACCTTTTACGATTTTTCTATTCATCGACGGTGGTGATGGGGCTGGGGCTGGGGGGGATGGGAAGGGAGGGGTGCTGGGTGTGCTGGATGATGTGACGGTGTTGGCCTCCAACTGGAGAGAGAGATAGAGGGAGGAGATAAACAGGAGGGGGAGGGGGGTACATCTGCCTAAGACCGGGCAACCACCATTTTTTAACATGTCGTCCTATACACTATGTTTTGTTTATTTACTTGTTGGGTTCTCTGAGATTGGCAAATCAATAGGAGGACTCGCAAAAATTTCGTCAGGAGGCCGAAACATTGACTTGCACCTGTAGCTCGTTTTTGAGTTGACTACCAGACGTACCAGCCTATTCCGAGAAATTATTTTTCAAAAAAATAAATAATATCGCTTTGAATGTGAATGCAGAGTCTCAAGAGTATGTGACTGGCGATACATATTCTACTGTGTATGCAAATTTGTACAACAACTAGAGAAAGTGTTGGAGGGACCTTTGATGGCGGAGATCAGAGGGCGCATATCCAGCCCCCCCCCTTTCCAACCACGTCCACCCACTCGTCTGCATGGGCCCGCATGTGCAAGCCCCTCCCCCATTGCTGTTTATACGGATCTAGAATTGTCGATCGAAAAGCGACACACGGTCTGTTGCGTTGCATTTCAGGCTCTCGTGCATGCGCTGCATTCCGAGCTATTACACGGATCACATGCCTTGGTATCGCTGAGCCACGTTTTGGGGGGAAAGGGGGCGCCCCTTCTGCGTGCGGAAGCGCGCAAGGAGGTGGACGGGGTAGAGAAGAGAGGTCGAATCGAATCCGTGTTTCCTTCTCGTGGGATGTGTGTAGGTCTGACACACACGAACTTTGTGGTAAAAAATAATCGTGCGGACTGGATATATTTTTTTTTGTTGCAAATACCGGGAGAGGTAAGTCGCCAGTTGGCGCCCTACTTACTTACCGGTGGGATCTCTTACCACGGTAAATTTATGGACGCCCTTTGCCACCACACACCGACGAAATTGTCATATAAAATATGGCTACGTTTCGGAGGGACTTCGCCAGGACTCTAGGCCTAAGACGACTGTCGAACCTACTTTCTACGCTCTGAACCAAACGGAGCATGGTTACGGAATTCTGATAGTGAGGCTCGACGTAGCGGTTCATGGACCTTATATCGACAATGAATCTGAAATGCTTTTTTAAAACTGAAGAGTTATTATAATTTGAATTGTTGGCAATACTACGAATATTGATACCACTTCAAGGTATACTTCTTCAAATAAAATATTCATAATAAATTCATAATGAGATAGGGGTTGTCTCCGTCGTCCGTTGTCCTTTGTCGTCAGTTGCAATGGTTCTCAGTTATCCTTATCGAATAATGGAGTGTTTTTTCTATTATTTTATTTGAGAGTTTCTCGCCGACTCTGGTCGTCTTTTTTCGTCCGGTGCTGTCCCGGAGACAACCCCTATTTCATTATAAATTTATTATGAATTTATTATGAATATTTTATTTTATTATATTTCAAGTACGACTTTGCCTCTCATATACGTATATTTAATATTTTAGTCCGATTTTTTTTGCCCAATCAACTGCACTACAGGCATTACGTACCCCTCATGGTGCTTAGGCACTATGCGAGGGGTCACGACCAGTACCCCGGGATCGAAATTTCCGAGAGCCCGCGCCGGGAATCGAACCCGGGACCGCCGGGCCTCAGTCAGTACCGACCAGACTCATTTTTATTTTGCTCTACACATTTCTTTTCGGGGGTTGCTTGTAAATGTTAAACGATGTTGGTCACCTAGTTGGTTAGGCGAGCTCGGTCTATCCCCTACGATATCTTTGCCGGAACGTGAGGAGATGAGAGCGATCTCCGCGCTGTGCACGGGGCCGCGACGGGCTTCGCTCTCCGTCTCTCTCTATCCGCTGCTCTCGCGCTCGTCTTGCCCCGCGCCAGCCCACGACCCACAGCCACTCAACTGCAGAAATGACGGCATAATAAACGAGTCTGCCGCCGTTTTACGTTTTTGGTAACCCGTCCTGGTGCGATGGCATTTCTGCAGACTGTGTGTGTGTGTGTGTGTGTGTGTGTGTGTGTATGGTGGGGGTCTGACGTTCTTTTCCGTTTGGCTAGACTCTAGTTCCTGGTTCCTGGTGGTTCGGCTACAAGTAGCAATGTTGAATTTTTGAGACTGCACCATTCCCGCTGATGACATCCCGGTTTAGTGAGACTATTCTCGTTGAAGTTCTGAACGAATCGTGAGAAATTCTAATAGATTTTTCACATCTCAAAATTCATTTGTTGGAAATTGTGAAAACAAGAGACATATTCCAGACACATGTAGGAAGCAACATTTAAAATTTACGTTTTCGTTGGCCACCTCCAGGTGCAACAACGAAAGCGCCATATTTATGCGACTGACCAACATATGTGCAGTCTAATATAATGTGTCCAGGACAGCGCTGGACGAGAAAAGACGAACAAGAGTTGGTGATAACTCTACTTACAATAAATAATAGAAAACTAAACTAGAAAAATGTGGGAACTGACGATACAACTATGACGATGACGATTCACATCCAACAAATTTACCGCATCCACATCTCTCGTGGTAAATTAATATTTATAATTACTCAAATGCATGTTTCATGCACACCACTGCGATCATCAAGACGTTCCATTTCTATTATTTTGTTATATGTGCAGTCTAATATCGTCTTTGTTCAGTTTCTTGGCCGGGAAGAAGGATTGGTTCCAATTTTAACATTCCGCTCAAATAACATCTCAATCGAAAAACATACCGAAGAGTTATTGCATATTTTTGCGAAAGTAGCCATCCTTTCTGAATTATTTTCCGCCTGATTTGTTCATGTTTGCTCCAAAATAATTTTACTACATTGCAAAATACGTCCGGCAGACGGGACTCGATCATGCATACCAACCAACGCAACAGTACGTACGACCAATGTATACTTGTGGCGGTTCTGGCCTAAGGCCTAAGAGAATTGAAAAGAAGAGTAAGTAAATATTGCATTTTTCACTTGAATGATTTCGCCGAAGAAGTTGTCTACGCTTTTTACACGTACATGCAGCTGGAAAGAGGAATCATATAATCGGAACAGTTGCCGAATTCCGCATTACCGCAGAGAAAAGCTCCCCCCTAGATTAGGCTATCCTGCAATACGCACTGAGTGTGAGGTGCAAATTAGAGCAGTTGTTCATCAAAGAGTTATTTTGCCAGCATATCTTTGTAAGATACACATTAGAAGTAACACTAATTTATAAATTACAAATAAATGTTACTGTTTTTATTTATTTATTGAAGTTCTTCACCACTGGCTAAGATAAAGAGAATTTAATTTAATTCTTAATTTTAACCGTTTCTGGGAGATATGAATGATGACCTTCTTGGAATGATTTAATGATGAGAGATTAATTGAACCGAAATTTGAAAAAGGTTTATACGAGTATTTTTATACCTTTTTTATTTCGAAATGCGAAATAGTTTTTGTTTTTCAAAGTAATACATTCAATTTTTGACCTCGGCACATTGTCACATCCTCATAAATACACATGTATTAACCATCAAATATATTGATTAATTTATATTCCTTTGGTCGATATTCGGATCGCAACGATGATTGGAACGAGGTAGTCCATTTGTTGTCGATGTCGGCTCAAATGATTCGCAATCCCCCTCCCCCAGAGTGAACTTAACTCCTCTTTGAAAAGCCTTCCATAACATATCCTTAGGTGGCGGCGACAACCGTCAAGTTTATTCACCTAACAAAAAATACGAAGAAGAAAAAATGGAATAACGATCTCGTTTCTCTCGACTCAACCATGGAACAGAGCGAAATATTTTGAGTAGGAAAAGGTTCTATAGTCTGGCGATCGAATCGTTAAATCCCCTGTAGACACTTGAGCTCCGGCGCTACTCGCTGCCTATTGCTGGGATCAATCCCCTCCACCGCCAACGCCACCAACGTGTTTTTTGCTCGGCTGCAAGTGCGTGGGGATACGATATACAATAGAGCGTTTGCGAATACGTTTCTGAACGTCCAGATGAGTAGAGATGACCGACTTCCGTTTCGCTATCGTCGTCCCTTACTTGTAGATTAGATGCGAGTTAATGAATGTTTGTTAAGGGGGTGCACCGGTGATTTAACATCTTAAACCCCCTCCAGAGGGCGACCTGGAAATTTTGCCTAGCATATGCTGCCTAGGAAATGGGGTCTTTAACGTTTCGATATCGTACAGGTACGGGTCATGATTTTACTTCTAATCCGAAAGAAGGCGCGCAAAGCAATTAGATGCGAGTAGGGTTTATGGAATTCGTTTAATTATTATCCATGTGTGATGGTGGTATTCCATTCAAAGTTTGCGATTGTGTCTGCTGTCTAAATGTCTAAGGACGAATAAATGGCCGAGTTTTGTTTCGGTGATGGCTCGTTATAATCTTATTAAATGAAATATGGTTCGTACACGGGTCTGAGGCGGTTATAAGCCGTATAGCTGAAGCCGTTCTTTCCCTGACGCAAAAAAGAAAGCGAAAAACCAGCCATATTTCCCTTGATGTTGAAAGGGATTGTCGTCGTTGCTCCTATAAATTAAGCATGACTTCATTTTCCAACACAATGACCAACTCTTTTCTTTGTGGCACAGCGTATTCAAGATTCTTTTTTGTTACCGCCGTTGCCGGTGCTGGTTGATCGGACGAGCTTGATTTAAGTTGGCCCCGATTTATATGATAGCTCAGGGTGGCTACAGTCGCTGAAATCATAAAAGTCAAAGAAAATGCTGGTGTCCTTAATAGGAAGCATTAGAGTGAATGGGAAGAATCTGCACCAATCACCTATCATGGTGCTTAGGCACAATGCAATGGGCGCTTCCAGTACTTCGGGATCGACATTTTCTAGATCCAGCGCCGAGAATCGAACTCGGGACCGTCGAGCCACTGTCAATCGCAATACCGACCGGGCTACGACGAGTCGTTCTATGTGGGTTATGTAGTTTTAAAAGAACAACAAGCTTGAGCAAAATAGTTTTTTGTTGTAATTTTAATATCGGTTTGTGGTTAGGATAACAAGTCTGGGTCACTATTGAATTGATGAAAAGGCAAGCGAAAATTAAAAAAAAGTAAAAATATTTAAAAAAGCGAAAGCGTGATAATTTTTAATGAAAATTTGAAGTGGTTGGGGGGCCTGGCATTTTTTTTAGGCGACCCTGTACAGAGAAACAGTGAAATATGGTAAGGCGCTGCGCAGGAGAGGGGCGTGGCATTGTATAAACAATATCGGGAGCGCAAGACGTGCGGGTGCAATCGGCGGCCCCGAAATAATGGTTTCGGAGTTAATTAAGTTTGCATTAATATTAACGAACGTCGCTGCGGTGTTCTCCAGTATGGCACTGGGGGTACTGGCGGGGGGATTGCGTTCACTGTGTGTGTGTGTGTGTTGTTATGCCGCGAAGATGGGACTCTCGTCGGGGGCGAGGGACTTCTGCGGATATGTGTGTACGAAGGAAAGGCGGGCACCACCACTTTTATCATGATTAAGAAGAACGCCCGACGCTTTCTCTCAGCCTTCTGAGACCCCCTAACCAATACCGAGCACTTTCCCTAATTTATTTAAGGTCGTCGACTAATTATTTTAGATTTTAATCTAGGCGAAAAGTTCTTAGTGTACTGTTTGCATTATGCGCTATTTCGTACATGAATAACGTAGCATTTACATTAATGCATATCATATTTATATTTTCGCTCGTGTCTGATACCGCTTTCATTATGTTTGATTTGAATATGATTCAAATTGCAGCCAACTAGTCCATCAAGTGGCTAGGGTGGCCATTTTTTACTTTCGCGTACACAGTGTTTAAATTTCGAGATCATCTGTGCAAAAGGAAATAATGTAATCAATGGGATCGTTAGATTTTTACTCACGAATATGTTTACCTGTATTTATCATAATCCATGTTGGGACAGTTGCGCTATAAGAATTAAAGAAATCCTTCGACGTGTTATAACGAAAGCAGGCGCAGGAGAATAATTACACTTTCTACTACAGATCGGGTCTCATGACGATAACGTGGATGCTCGTATGTGGTCCAAGTGCATTGCTCCGGATCTTTTTATGGAGACTGTTTGTGTGTGTGTGTGTGTGTGTGCTACGTTGGACTAGTTTTATTAACTTGTTGTCCGGTCAACATTTCTACTCGTACATTATGGAGTCCAGCGAAGATAGGAAAGTGTTTAGCTAGTCAATGGCGCAATCATTCGATAAGATTGCAGCATCCTTAAAGGTGACATTTTGAGAGCAAACCCAAAATCCTACAAGGCGATAACAGATTCAGGTGAAACACATCTTGAAGTCTGTTGGCAGGGGAACGTTATTTCGAGAAATTATTGCTCCTTTCCCGTACACAAAAAGGAAAATGCAAATTAAAGATATGTTCTTGTGATATCTCAAGCTGTTTTTTTTTAATTCACTGAAATGACCGGTCATGGAACAGGAAGATTCTGTACCCCTCTCAGTGCTTAGGCACTATGTGAGAGGCACATATACGTTTTCAAATTGTTTCAAAATTTAAAATGTCCCAAATTGTTTGACATTTTAAAAATGGGGCTGTGGTTATAACACAAATCGGTTCGCTCATCGGACACACCTGGGCAATGGGTTGGAAGTGGCAGGGAGGGACTTTCAGATGAAGACGTTGGTAGACCTCAAATTATAAGAAATTTTGGAACCCGCCGAGTTGCAGTGGTGCGTCTTCGCCTCAGTCATACGCGTCGGGGGGCAAACGGCAGAGTTCCGTGTTCTAACCCCCGGCGAGAGAGAGAGCTTGAGCTTGGCGGCGTCGGTCGGGGGATTTGCCGCGGTAGTCCCCGGTGGTGGCGCTGAGTGTGGTTTGCGCGCTTCACCCCGTTAGCCCACAGACAGACTAACGGGGTCGCCCTTTTGCTGCTGCCACCACGGAGCACGCGAGACCGTCGACGCGAACGGGGCCAACTAACAATTAACGATGGCCACAGAAGGGGCCGCCTTAAATTCTCATTAAGTCGAGACAAACGCGACATTCATATTCATAATAAACATCAGCAGTCGCCTCTCCGACGCTCGCTATTTCTGTGTTGTCCCTCCCTCGTCTTGTTATGATGCTGGTGTGCCATCTCTGGCGTCTAGATTGCTTACCGGTGTGTGCGATTGCGGTTAAAACCGCTGTCGTCGTCTCTCCAGTCGTATCGAGAGATTATTTTTTTTTAAATAGGGGAATCTGTGCAAGGGATGTTGGTGGTGGTTGGGTGCATTGGGTTGATAGGTGGATCTGAAAGGGGGGTACGTAGACAAGCCAGAATAACACTCGATCCATTTTCTTTACAGTGTGTATGACAAGTTACGCTTTTGCTATTCAATTAAAACATTCGCTTTGAGGCTATTGTTGGATATGATAATTGAAGCCTCGTGAGACTCTTGTCTGGTTGATATCAATCACGCCGCCAAATTTGCAGCGCCATTTCTTGGTAAGAAAGTATCGGCGGTAAATGATCAATTTTTCAACGGGAATTGAATTCTTTTTGAATTCGGAATAATTAGGAGACATTTTAAGTTCAAGATTGATTTGTGTGAGGTAGATCATAGGGATCTATTAATATTTGTTAAGGGGAATACCGCTTGATTTAACCGCTCAAAACCCCCCCAGTGAGCGACCTGGAAATTTTGCCTAGCCCAGGCTTAGTATAAGCTACCTAGGTAGGGATCTTTAACGTGTACCTGACATCGTACAGGCACGGGTCCCACGGCTTTATTTCCATTCCGAAGGAAGGCGCGTTAACGAGATCATAGGGATAGGGATACGAGTTCGATATTCCCTAGAACGATTCCTCGAATATTTATATGAATTTCCAGTCTTTCATCCGTACGGCTAAACGCTGCTTGCACTCTTGACGTTGGAAATTCATTCGTTAGAGCATTTAATATTTCCCCCCCCGTTTTTGGTCTTTGCTTCTCGGGAGGATACGAGTACGCTCGAGCCTCGTTCGTCAGCGTCATCGATCGCGTCGTACATTAATCTGCTCCTTTCATTGCAATCATTTCGAAAATCATTTGCTGAATTGATCGATCATTAATCTTGCTGCGCATTTCACTCGGCAAGGTTTTATGCCTGCCAAATGAACTGCACCACTCCTACAGACCTCGATTCTATGTAATAAAAAAAAATGTTGCATCTAACCAGAAACTCGTTTTGTATTTCCCTATTGATGAAAACGAGCAAATTTATGCAGAAATATAAGTCGTTTGAAAGAAAAAATCTTAGCGGTGACCTAATTTCTATCAGATTTGCGTTTTTGCGTTTTTAAGAGGAAAATAGCGGATTGTAGATTGATAACGCAGAAGTTATGACATCCTCGTAGTAAGAGTTGGCCATTAAAATATGTAAACATAAGAGTACCTAAATCAATGTAAAGGTTGTCTTGATCTGTGCAAAAAAATACAATCGTAAGTCGTGGTGAATCCCACCAATCTCTTTTTTTTCGAGCAACCTTTTAAAATAAAAATAACCGCTGGCTGATGTTAGTAATAGAAATCGCTTCAATATGCTGTTATTATTTCAATGACTTCATTAGATGAACTTTTTGATCACGCATCATTGGAGTAATATGAATAATGTTTATGCAGTCCCTAGACGAATCACTGTTTTCTTCGAACAAT
This sequence comes from Mycogona germanica, assembly GCA_034698785.1. Lineage (NCBI taxonomy): Eukaryota > Metazoa > Arthropoda > Diplopoda > Chordeumatida > Chordeumatidae > Mycogona > Mycogona germanica. The sequence continues at coordinate 30,458 of JAQGBY010000351.1, read as the reverse complement.
TTTCTTTCTTAATCTGTTTTTTTCTTCTTAAACTATCTGTACATGCGCAGGTGCTCTGAACAAGGTTCGCTTCTGTGTTTTACCCTGTCATCTTCAACCCACCAACGTCGCTCATGAAATCCGTCGCCAGCAGCTAGCTATACGCTCGACCCACACGATCTTACCGTTTATTCGCCAGATATATTATGCCTTCTAGATAGAAACTGGTGCTTTACGGTGCAAAGGAAAAAGAAGAAAAAAAAAGGAACCGAAAAGACAAGTCAGGGAGACCGAACCTGGTGTCGCCTACATCGATATGGGGGTGGGAAGGTAGCCCGAGGGAGTCAGAGAAGGGAGACATGGCTGCATGAATTTTAAACACTTACTTGGCGCCAAGTCACAGCTGTGCCAATCGACGACCTATTGATCCGAGGTTCTCGCGCCCAGGACCCATTAGCGGCGCACCTCGCCAGATGGCGCCACGAGACACGGCGAGGTCGTCTTGCGTATTTGTCGAAGCCCTCCCTAGGTAAACGACAGCCGTTCTTTTGCCGGAGTCAACTCTAAGGACCATCCGGAAAATTATTCAATCATTGTACGCATTTTCCCCTTCGTCTTCCTCAGTTTATACTTTTTTAACTTCGTTTTTATTTACGCTGAACGTTGACGTGTTTTTGATTTTAACAGTTTTCAACATGGTGAATTAATTTTTCTTTATTGTCAGGCCTTTTCAGGAGTTTTCACTTAATCAGGCAACACTTACAATTTTATAACATTATGAGAACAATACGCGTCAGAAACCGTGAAAGTTCGACGTTCAGTTGGCGAGACTACAAAAATAATTTTAAATAAACTGACATTTGAAAGTATTGTTCCCTTTATGTTATGCAATATATCGCATCGTCAATTAGTTATCTACTATTATTGGTTATTTTAAGGCGATTTCTGTAATAGTCATTAGTCGAAACTTATGCATTTACTGACTACCAATATTGTGACAGCTTTTTGAATTGCAACTATTTCAGTGCGCCGTTTCAAACTTCTCTCTGATAATTTAGATTTCAGCGTCTTACAAGGTCTTATAAGACGCTCCAAGACTCGAATTGTTATCCGATTTATATAGCGAGTATCGGAGCTATCGCAACTAACTGATTTTGAGTTAAGGACCACTCGTTTCAGTGCAGCGTTCAGGATGTACTTGAAAAGAGCTAACATATTTTGACAATAACATATTATAGCCAACGTGTTTCTCGTTTGTATCCGAATCTGCTTTGCCTCCGTGACTTGTCTCGACTGTCCACTGGGACACACCCCGGATGATCCAAACACACCGGCATGCTGCTGCTGTTAAACTCGGGGGCTGCGTTGTTTCCGCATTAAAAATTAAATTTCCGCTCTCGGCGGAGGAATAGGCCCCGCGTACGTGCAATCGTCTATAAAGGAGAGTTTTAAAAGAAAGGGGCGCTTACGTGTGCAACTGAGATTAATGGTCTGTACGATCCATTGAATTAAATACGAGAATGAATTAAATATTCGTCTAAACCAGTGCACGCTCTGTCCAAACAAAATACGATCATGCATATATATGTCATGCCGCATGTACAACCGTGTGTGGGCGTTTAAAGAAACAATTGAGCTCGGAGTTTCTTTTATTTTGATCCCCGACTGTTTACCGTTGCCTCAAGTGGAACTCAAGATATTTGTATCAAACGTTTAAACAGCTGTAACAATATTACGAAAGTTATAGGAAATAGTGTGTATACAATGTGCGGCACTTTGTTTTGATTAAAGCTCTGAGCTTATTTTATTAGATTTTTGCTGTTTATTCTGTCTTACGTTGTACGTAAGTGTTGGTTGTCTCATATTTTTATCAGTTTTGCCAAGCGCGTAGTTTTATAATCTCAATATTGGAAAGTTGCCAAAAAGTATGCGAAGTTATATGGAGGCTTATGTTGTCAAATGTGCCAAGGGATAATCCTGAAGACAAAAATGTTCAGTTGCAAATTATTAACTAGGTCTATCAAGCTGAAATGTTAGTGAAGCGTAGACACTAGAGTTTAGTTCTGACCCCGATGGTGCACTCGGTTGGTTTAACCTTCCAAAATAAGAAACGAGATGAAGAGTGTAAACGGCTATGAACACGTTTTGAGCCGAGCTGTCCCGTAAAAATGTCGTTTGTTGCTGACAAGGCTTCCAAGATTTTCAAATTTGCACGCCTTCAAATAATATGCATGCGGTTCAATCAAATAAATCGATAATTCGCGAAACGATGTACTTTGGGCCTCAAGTTGTGTTGTGATTTGCGAACTTTGCAGCGAGGATCGATTCGGTCATACGAACATAATGTCTCACGGTTTATTCTGGAGGATAATAGTTTTTAGCTATTTTGCTATACATGACAATTTTTTTTTTTTAGAATTCACTGTAGTGGAATATCATTATAGGATTTTCTGTACATCTCTTGGTGCATTATGTTTTTCAACGTGAACTGGACTTATTCGCTTTGTGTCTCAATGACAAAATTCTATTAAATGATTTCTTATAATTAAGTTCAAATCTAGATTCAGGTTGCAATTGTTGCCACTCATGGCGTGTAATCCGACAAATCCTAATACACGTCAATCGACAGGAATACTGAGAATGTTCAATGTACAATGTTACAAAAAAGAAATCGATAAATCCGTTCATCGATCTGCTGTGATAGCTAAAGCTCTGGAACTCCATCAGGGGGCACCGTAAGTTCCATTGGATTCGATCAGTTGAATTTAATTGTTTTATTTCCATATATGCGTTCGTATAAACCATGTTTTGCAATCTATGAAGAGGAGGAGGAGGCGATGTCGTCACGCTGTCTGATTAATGTACTCTCTTCGTCGCGTGCCTGACTAATTAGAAGTAAACTTTTGTGTACGGGTGTATACGGCAACGGAAAAGCGACAAGCACCTGACAATGTGATTTTATTTGAACCGACTAATGAATCTTGATTTGGAGCGCAACGCGCGCGCGTCTGCTAATTCATTAAATTCCGCATTGCAAAATTGTCGCGTTTAAAGCGCTTTTAATTCGCGACGGGCTTCTCGACATTTTTCGTTTTCTCTGGCTCGGTTGTCGGTCCACATTCCCTCCTCGCCCGTCTCTCAAGCAATCGTAATTTCTTGCCATGCTCGGATAGGCTTAGCGTTTTCTCGATGTTCGGCTTTTGCATTTCCCTGGTACAAGCGAACCAAACTCACCCCTAATAAAGAATCACAAATTCAATTTGTAATCATCACTTTGTGTTACAACAATTAGTTAGCCTTCTGGTGATTTGATTCGTGAACTTAGAAAATTCACAATAATCCTGCCGTGTTTTCGTTCACTTTCTTCCGCATGAGTTCGTATTACCACGCATGCTGAACTAACAAAAAAAAAAGTGCCACGTAATAAAGCAGAATTGACATTTCCATCGGTGAGTGAATTTAATTAGCACACTCTCCCATTCCACATTTTTTCCACAAAGAATCAGAAATCTTATGTCCATCAACCGATCAATTGTATTTTTTACTTGCATTCGCTCGCTAATTAGTGAAGTAATTTGATTCGCGAAGCACTTGGCTGCACTCCGACTGCGCGCTTCCCTGCATAGCTTCTGTGCACGTATGGTTTTAGTACGCTACTGGCGTTTTGAAACAACCTACACGGGGCAATTGTCCGTTACTCTAACAAGTCTTAGAAGCCATGCAAGGGTTCCGAGATATTTGTTAAGGAGGTCCACCAGCGTGTTCGCCCTAAAATCCCTCCAGGAGGCGACCTGGTAATTTTGCCTAGCCCAGGCTTAGTATATGCTACCTAGGTATGGATCTTTAACGTGCACCTGAAATCGTACAGGCTTTACTTCCATTCCGAAGGAAGGTATGCGTAGGAGTTTCTTTGAGCCGATTTATTTATTACAAGTAATTGACATAACATTTTATTTACGTATATTTTGTCATTGCCTGCTCTCAATATGGTGTTACCAAATTTTGAATAACAGCACAGTTGATTTTATTTTAAAATATCATGAAGGCCCTCGGTTGGTTTTTTTGCTATTAATGGCGAAACTGATAAAATAGATTCTGACAAACGCAGTTCACTATTCTCTTTGTGTTTTTTTCAGTTTTGCGTCGGCAAAGCGGGCTAACATAGAAACTCCCTTGGTGTTTGATTCCACTCTTAATGGGTCGCACTCTCTCGCCTTAAATCGCTAGCGTGGAGGCTAGTCGCGCGCACGCAGAAAACCGATTCATGAGGGGCCACCATGCTGTCCCGCTTTGCCCTCCAGAGACCTGCACCATTTTCCTGGTTTTCCAATTAAAATTTATCTCCAGGGTTTATCCATACAAAGGACAGGACCTCCATGTTAAGGAGGACGAAGAATTGCACATTGAACTAGAATGCGTTCCCACAGACCTGTTTAGATCTTTAATTTCCGGATTAGTGGTTCGCAATCTGGATGTCTAGGGGGCGCCGGAGTCACTTCGAAATTCCTCGAGCGCGCCTGCTATAAATCTCATTGGTACAAACACATACACATACACACATTGGTTTGCACGGAATTTCAGGAGGATTAACTCCCGATCGTGTCTCCTCCCGCCCGGCCATATTTACTTGTGTAATTGTTTCTCGTTACTGCTTTGCAGCACTGAATGCAATTAGGAGCGGCCCCAATGACATGGCGGAGTGAAAAACGGGAATTCATTATAGCCGCTTGCCGTCATTTATCAAACTGGCGGTGTTGTTCCTGTGTTGTCGCAATGTTTAGATTTTTGGTGCACCCGCTTTTGTGTCGCGTTCCACGTTGATTCGGGCTTTTGTACTCGGTCGGCTTATTCACTCTTATTGGAAGTGCATTAAGATCGACCGATATACTGAATGGCATTTCAAGGTGTCAATTTGGAAGATCTTTGAGATACGCGATTTGCATGAACAATTTTCATCGTAAGAGCATTATTAGTATATTGCAAAAATTGAAAAGTTGGATTTACAAATATCTAAATTGTGGATTGTTGCGCTGCATGTAGAAATTAAATTGAGCAAAGTTTCTGTTTACGCTATAGAGATCGTGTACTTTCTCTGTACTCCCAACGACCAATTGTTGAATCGCCTACAGTGGCTTCAGTTGGTCCCAAAGTCGCAGAAATTGTAAATTCAAAATGCAACTGCTCACTCTTCCATTCCCTATGGCACTGCTGGCGAGCAGGACCATTTCTTATTCTCACCCTGCACATTCGTGGCAACCAAGAGAGTTGAAGGACTAGAGTGCCAGACTCTTAATCGCTAGGCGGCGTTGTGGTCCTCTACCAGAATCAGGGGCGCCTCAAATGGGGGGGTGCGGACGAACGACGTTTTTGCGATTGGCGCCTCGTAGTTAAACCAAGAAGCGACACGAACCTGCCCCATACTTTTGGCGCTCTCGTGTGCATAGGTTCTTCTAGGTCTTTCATTTCTTTGGCCGTAACAAGATTCGCGGGTCACTGCTGGCGCCACTTTGCAGGAAATCCCGCGAGACCTTCCTTGTTGGCTCCGCTTCTGTTGGAATGGATAGGTGACAGCGCCTCGACTCTGGGGGTAATTGGTGTCGGTGAAATGGTGGGGTGGACATAGTGGTGGGTGGAGTTGGTGGTGGGTGGGGGTGAGGCAGATCTCTCGATTTGCTGAATAGACTTTGGTCGGCGTGTGGACTCTTTGATATTTGTTTAGTCGCCAGTGTCGAACAATTAGCCGGCCTTCGCGCACGCGCTCTCTCCAAGGCATCTCGAGTGACCCGCCCATGCTAGCGGAAATGCCGTTTGGGGGCGGTATTGTGGTTGAACGACAGATGTGTTTGGTCGCTTCGTTGTGTCACAACCAGTCAACTGTAAGGAGATCGTGTACGGCGAACCGATGTAATCATCGTGAGGGAATCGTGGTGCGCAACATTAAAAAAAAATGTTGAACACCGTGCCAGGAATCGAACCTATTGAGGGCCGTCACATCATACGGATAAGTCGCAAGCTCAATGAATGACTGGCCGTAATACCTTAAATACTAAAATATATTTTTTATATTCGGATGGCACATACAAAATTTATTTTGTGGTTATCTGTATGTGTGTTTGTGTTGTGTGTTTGTTAAATTTGTAACTGTTCCATTTGACATTTGGCAATAGAAATTCATTAAAAAAATTGTCCGAGTCTGTTGTAGCCGGAGGTTCCGAAATTACTATTTTTTAAATCAAGAAATATTTAACGCTATGACGCCAAAATGTAATTTGCTAGTAAACATATTTGAACATAATCAGAAACGGTGGATTCGGGACAGCACCGAATGAAAAGACTAACCGAGGGTTTGATTCATTTTGGCGTAGCGCAATTTCCTAATGGAGTTGGATTTGTTCATCTCGGTCGTCGCGGTCGCACAACAAAGTGATTCACCAAAAACAAATGGAACCTACTGCTGCACGTTCGCCATACCCTAAGACAAACACTATGTCCCAAATTCAGAACTGCAGCGTTTCCTGTACAAATAAATCAGCGCACTTGGAAGACTACCCCCACGCTATCTATCTCCGTCCACTAATTTACCTCAAAACTTGAAAGCTCCGTGCTCTGTCGACTCTCAAATGTAACGTCATCGGAATTCAATTCGGGTACGCCATTTGGGGTTTTAATTGTTGACACTGGTGGTGCGTTCAATTGGCCAGGGCGTTTTTTAAAAACAGTTTTCACCACGAAGCACGTTAGTGGGGCACCGTTGTAGACACAACTTAACCTCCCTAGGTGACTTGGGGCGTTTAGTCGTCGATGTTTCATAACAATAGTTAAACGAAGGCAGATACAGGCATGGATTTACTTTAAATAATAGTTTACTATTATTATATTAGAAGAGTTACCGCCAACTCTCGTTCGTCTTTTTCGTCCGGTCTGTCCCGGGCACAACCCCCATTTTTATTGATGTTTCATAAGTTAACGAATTGCAACGAAAATAATAACTCGATACATCGTAACTTTACGGGTCGAAATTCGTCGATACCCCGTGACTTGGTTTTTGGTCGGAGGGGAGGAGGGATTGACGAAACGTGCTGCACGCCACTGTCTTTTGTGCGTTACGTGCAGGTCGACTTGAGCTGGCCCCTGGCGCTGTCAACGCAGAGCCGAAATAATGATTCCTTCTCCAAATACTTTATTCGTCATGGGCTTCGGTCAGCCGCCACGCACGATACAGGCTTATTTGTGGCAGAATTTATTGACGGGCGCAGCAGCGTGCGCATGCCCACCCCCGACCCCCTCTGACCCCTCCCTGCCCACCTTCCTCTCTCCTCCTCACTCACCATTCTGGCATCTCTCAACAGCAGCCACACCCCCTCCTCGCCGTTTTCCTATAACCCCCCCACAGCCCACCATATATATTTGGGCTTGTTGATTGACATTTAATCCCGTTTTGACGAAGGGTTTACACGCGTGTCGTACACACATATGCACGTCAACAATCGTGGAATTCACTTTCCTATTGGTTTTTTGGGCGAGCGTTTTGGCGGAACCTGCCAATCCGCATCGGATTTGGATTGCATTTTGACGTCCTGTGGTAGAACGGTGTTTTTCCTGATGTGTACGTGTTCGCCCGTCATCCAGTCTGCCGAGTCGAATCTTCTATTCGTGTCCAAGAAATGCAAATTTGTTTGGGGGGCGCCGACCGTCAGGAAAATCATGTTGATTTCATGGCGACGATAACCAATGCACTGACAATTCGTTGATCAACGGACATTTACGGACAAAAATCTTTTTAACGATGTTTCTCTCGACCATACGAATAGTACGAGATTGCAACTTCCGAAATGAAAATACAGCATTTTATGCTGTATATGTGAATAATGTGTTTATGTACATGTAAATATAAGAAATGCAATACACATGGTTTATTGAGGCCGTGGATAATTTGTGTTGAACTAGTCCAGTGCCGTAATTTTTTCATTTCGCAATTTGCGATCTTTTTCGTCTACTATACAAACGGTATATTCGCACGAAACATCATTAAAAAAGATTATTATCTACGTGCTATAATTTAATCTTCGATGAGTAAACAAATTTCGTTTTATAAAATGAATCAACTTACATTTGACTTACAATTTGATTTACAATTTGATAACAACTTACATATGTGTTCAATACACGTTTCAGCTTGTTATATAGGTTCTCGTAGTATCGTTAGATGACGTAGCTATCTTCGTTTGTCAAAGCCTGGTATCTCAATTTCGATCATTTTTATTGCTATGTTATGTCGTATTTTTTACGTTCTCCAAAATTTGCCAACAGGAACGAACACACACGCCACTGGTACAATAACTGTTCCAAACATCGATATGCCATCTCAATTTCGCACTCAAATGTCTTACAACTTACAACACGTCATAAGCAATTTCATTGATGTCGAAACGGCAATATCTTAGCCATCCACCATCGCATTGAACAAAGATAGATTAAATAGCGAATAATTGAAACGGATTACACGAGCCTTTCGTAATGCAAGAATTCGTTATGTCCGCAGCAATTCATTCAAACCGTTTTCATGTTGCCGACGTGCCCATTTAGCACGTCAAACCGATACGTGTACCAACTTGATGCCGAATAGCCGTTTTAGTGTATAAGGCCTATTATACGGCCCATACAACGCGAGTTTATACATGTGGCCATATCCATCGGTCCACGGATGTGCGCTGTATATATTCGAAATATACATTTTATTGGCCTCTCGCTCTAAATTGTGCTAACCTTAGCAGAATTCCCTCGCAATGTTCGGAAATAAAAAAACGAAACGTTTATATAAAACTTGGAATTGCGTATATATATTCTCTCTCTCTCTCTCTCCCCCCATCTATAGACGTAAGTATTCGTCTCGACGAGTGCCGGGCAAAAGCAATGGGGGGAAATTTTGGCTTCGGATAGTGCGTGAGCGAATTTACATTCTTACGTACGTGCCACGCTTGATCTCCTGAGACCGGCTGGGGGCTTCGCTCAAGACGAGATCAAAGATGCCCCACATGTCACAATCACTTATCCTGAATTTTTCTCATGATGACCCGACGTAGTTCCCTTCTCAATTGAGACATTCAAGAGAAACAGTAATTGAAAGAAATTTAGGGAAGTAGGTCGAATTTCAAAAAAAGAAAAAGGGGGGGTTTCATCTCTTTTAGGGAATCGTTGTCTCGCAGTTCCCAATTATTTTTTGTAGCATTATAAGCCATGTCTCGTTTTGGAAATGTCAGATGCGCTCGGCCCGGAGGTCTCCTGAGGTGTGGGATCCTGAGGTATTGGATTCGAAACGCTGTTACATTTCTATCTGGTATTGGCCCTCGCCCCGTCACCACCACCACCTCCACCCTCACCCTACCCCACCACCCGCTGAACCTCACCACCCACGCAACCTTGTGCGAAAAATACGTTTGCGCAGACATACTGTATATGTACTAAGCTATGCGTTTCTCTTTCTCTCGGGCGCTCTCTCTCTCTCTTGAGATTTTATTACTGAGGTTATTGTGAAGAATCATATGTCATAAATCATGGCATCTTTATGGCGCCATTTTTTGTTACTTAGGCTTATAGTTACTATGTGTACCGTATATATGCATGGACCTACTACACGCTTGTATATGGGCGAGATGAAGCCCGTTCCCTTCCCACCCCCTCCCCACCCCACCCCTGGTGCTCTTCATGGGATTCGCCATCGGCGGTCCGCCAACCCCACAGACCCCGGCGGCTCTTCGGCAATATTGTTCCGCTTATGTTGCTCTTTAAACTGCTCTGTTTGGTAACTGGAATGAAAACACGTAATTTCGCCGTTCGCTCTCTATATATCCTCCCGAGACCCATGCTACACACAATACTGTTGGTTCGATTGGAATGAAAGAAACGAGCGCTCTTGTCACACGATTATACGTACTGTTAAGAATCGCCAACCAACTTTGAGCTACATTTTTAGATGAGAGGGTATCGTTATTCGAACACTATATTTTATTCCCTATCCTTCTGTTTCGATGAAGGCTGTCATCAAATTGGTATACACATTACTGCTGTAGGTTTCAGGAGGATATACATATTTTTGATGTACATGTACTGTATAGCGCCTTATATTTTCGAAATTGCATTGCTGCATAGTGGTTTGTCTATTGTATATACATGTAGCTTCCAGTTGCAGGTGTATGTCTATATACAACTTTTCTATTAAATAATATGTTAGGCCTGATTTCGAAATAGTTCTCTCTGCAAACGTCCGTCACAAACAATAATGAAAATACAATTTTCTATAGGCCATATTCCCCCTCCTGAAAAATGAAATATTGCATCTATTTTTAAGTGAATTTCATTATTTTCTGGAGATGTTGTTTGGATTCATCTCCTATGCCATTTTGAGCAGTCACGAGACGCTTCAACATTCTCTACGAAATACCTTAACAAGAATTACGAGTTTTACGGTCGCTCGATTTTGTATTGAAAGCCGTAATTCAGTTTTTTTAAAGTGCGTTGTTGATGTCTTGCCTCGTTGACGGCGCTTTGTCGACACGCGTGTGTCAGCCTATTTTCCGTGTATTGAAATTACTAATATTACACTACAGTGAAGTGAATCATAAAAATATATATAAATAAGGCTGTTTGGTTGTGACGAATACAGCGGCTCATGCCGACTAAAACCCATGAGCGTTAATCCGCTCAGTTGAGACTTATGAAAAACGCTCATTTATTTTGGTATCCCGGCTGTCATCGGCCTTTTTGAGTGGTGGTTCCGAACATAATACTGGATTTCATCTGTACATAGTGACCCGAACGCGGACATTTCCTCAACTGCTGTAAATTTATTTCAAACATACCATTTACTCAACGGTCAATAGTAGTACTGATAACGTAGGCAGCAACGTATATAATTATATGAGTATAACAATACGAGTATAATTACCTCGTATAGATGTTTTATTTTATATTTTTCTAATTGCTATTTTGCGTGAGGTTTCAACCAAATTTTATCGAATTAGAATTGATGAATTAATGTATAGTCAGGAGAATTCGGTTATTTGATCTGGAGATTTGGTGGGTCTCGTGAGGATATGCTTGTTGTGGAACTAAGTCCGTGACGTTGACGTTTTTCTGGTGTTTGGCCGTCAGAGCGGCGACAGAGATGGACCGTGATAAGCAATTGACATCTAAGCAATTGACAAAAATGGAATGTCGGATATTCGGCAGCTGAACAGAGAATCGTTAAGAAGGGAGGAATCGAATTTCCGAATTTTTGATGACATTTGAATGATTCGATTGTTAGTTACCCCGCCTGTGTGAGTCCCGTGTCTTCCCAGTTCTTCGGTCGGACGAACCTGAACAACGGAATGCGGATCCTTTTTAATAGAACCGCGCCCGTTTAGACTGAAACCAGTGCTGGTTCCATTTTGACCCTGTAATATGAGGATCGCTGCTTTAAATGATTCCGTTAGATCTTGCCAAGAATACATTTCCATTTTTCCGTTCATCCAACAACTCTTCATGCGATCAAGCAACAAGAGCACGCTTGGTTGTTGAAGTTGCATCTCCAATGATTGAGCACTCCTCGCTCAAACGTTCCGGAAATACATTAAAAGTACAATTTATGAAAAAATATCGTACTTACAGGGTGCCTGTGATTTATTAGATTGACTTAGTAAATGCATTTGAGTCCGGTTAAACAGCGAATGGATAAACTTGTTTCAGGAAATTTCTTCTGTTTTTTATTGAATCGGAAATCACCACTGGCTTGACTGAATTTCTCGGAATAGAGAGTGGAAATATATTTTTTATCCCCTTGACTACTGCACTAATCTTCACTATTGGATTTTCTGTACCCATCTTATCTTGGTGCTTAGTAAATTTTTCTCAATTTACAATTCAAATCTGGTTTTAAAAAGGGCATCCAACACATTTAGATTATTGTAAAACTAAGCTGGAGCTCCATCGCGTGAGCCCCAATATTCTGAAGGATATATCAACTTCGTTGCAGTTGTTTATGGGAGCGAAGGGAACGCTGGTTGACTCAAATTGGTGAAACCGTTTCTCGTACCTAAATCCGTTTTGTGGGATGCAATATAGAGCCATTGCGTAGTAGTAGTTCCATATGATGGCCTGACCACGTAGGCCCATCAATATAGGTATCTTTTCTTTTTTTTTTTGGTTCTCTTCAAAGATTAAACTGCCGGGGTTGGAAATGTGATGAGGCTGTCACTTCAAGATTTCATTTTTGCCAAGCCGCAGTCAAGAGAGAAGGAGGGTGGGGCGAAGAAGGAAAGAAGGGGGGTAAATTCGGCTTGTCACATATACGTTTGTGGCTATTTACAAGTAATGGATGGATGGATGGATCATGTGGATGATGGCTGCTGTTTCGAAGGGATACAAAAAATCGTCGAAATGCACATCTGGCCGTTTATTAGGACTGTACGCGTGCCTAGAATGAGTGTCAGAATTTTGTTCCGTCACAATTTATTCGATGGCTTCTTTTTTTCCTAGTAGACATATGGAAGTTATCACCAAAGTTATTAATATTGACAACTTTTGCTGTGACGACTATGCCGAACTATTTCTTTGAGAACATGATGCACTAAATCGAAATTAATTTTGAAATCCTAGAAAATTCTTAGACGTTCATATTATTAAAAAAATATTTGGATTTAGACTTTTGCTGCCAAAGAGATAGTTTTCTAACTTCCATATTTGGAAGTTGGCATCTTCATTGTTTTCACATTTTATTGGGGGGGAAAAGGTTCATGGGCAATTTTTTATACAATAGTACAGAAATTGGAAAGTCGGACATCAAAGTTAGCATTGGTTTCATCTGTAAACTTGAGATATCTCCCTGTACTAATAATTTTTTTACCCTATTAAAAATTTGAAGGATATTTTCTATTATTGCGGTGTTACAGTTTCTACAGAATAGAGTATTACGTGTACTTTCGGTAGAGATCTTGGTTGCTCATTCTTGTTCGGATAAGGGAATTTTGTCAATAGAAATTTCAGTATACCAGTATATACGATACCGTAGACCACCTTTTTTGTTAGAACGACGCCACAATTGGTGCACACTAAATTGGATCCACTGTTCTCTTATTTAAACACGTAGCTCTACCGTATTACGTGGAGACAGACCCTTTATATCATCACGTACGCCAAATTACAGAGTATTTTTTCACCCACCGCCACCTTCTCCCGCTCCTCCCCTACCCCTCTTTTTTTCGTTCCATCGCTTCGTTTGATGGAATGTGTGCGGCACGGCAGAAAAAAAAATATCCCACCTCATTTTTGCTGGGACGTTGCGTGGTGTGTCATTTATAGATTTCAAAGTTTGTTAGGCTCTGGGTAAAAACGAGCCCTAATCTGATTACTGCTCTTTTTTTTCTACGCTCTTCTCGTCCCTCTTCTTGATTATAATGGTGGCAATGCATCATGATATATGCCGTAATCAGGTGGGATTTTCTTCCTCCGAAGAAAAATTGGAGCGCTGGAGTTGTTTTGTGACGTGTGTGTGTATGTGTGTGTGTGAGCGAACGTGCATCACCAAAACAACATAAAAATTTATCAGGAGATATATATTTTTTCTACCGTGAGACTGATTTTTTTGATCCCGCCTAGTTTGAGCCAGGACGAAGAGATAAGTTCAGTGTTCTCTCTGTCTTAGATGTAATTCTAAATATTGAGTCATATTTATATACTTGTTTCGAGTACGTTTTGCAAGGTCAATAGAATGAGGAATTTGTGAGCTCCAATAATTTCAATACACTCTGGGAATCTAAATACTATTTCGAATATTATCATAAATTAATGTAATGAATACTTTTTCTATATATTTATAATTTTAAATTTTGTATAAAAAAAACTTCGATTCACTCGAGCTCAAATCCGATCATACATCGTACACATACGGATGGAAGTAACCCAATTTCAAGAGAAGAAAATTAAAAATGAGTGATACATTTTAGCCATAACGGTTCCATAACCATTCGGTATTTGCTAGCATTGTTTTATTACGATTTATGATCGTGAAACTTTTCCAATTTACTCTTTAGGGCCCGCCTACTCTAAAAACACAAGAATCATGGACTCGCTTTATTCACTGTATTTTCTTACGAATTTTTATGGGACTTAATAATCGCTTTTATAGGTTTCATTCTGTACGATCCAACTTTCCTTTTAAAAAAAAAGTTTTATTTGAATCAACTTTTCGTCGCACTTGTCTATATTGCTTTCAAGCATTTTTTTAATGAGCGGCGAGGGGTTGTCGTTACGAGAACATTTGTTCTTGCACGAACGGGCAATGTCGTTCGGTGCACACGATGCAGCAAAGTAAAGTACTCATGTATATTTTTATTTTACAACATTTGAACATGAGGGTGACACTAACGAAGAGATTCTTGAGAAAGCACACTAGACTTTCTTATAGTGGCACTTGCGAAAAGCGCTGTTCTTACGGATGGGGACTTTTCTTGGAATATCTTCCCGTTGTCATAACCATTGTCGGGGTTCATGTAAGGTCGTTTGGCGATAACCCCCGGTAAAAGGTCCCTCTGCAAAAAAAGCTTTCGCATGTAACTGGGCGATTATGCAGTATTTGTTTTCCGGTTGAATATAAATTAAGGTTTAACATTAAAATACTGTATTGTATTTCACCTTGTAGGGAATTTTATTGAACAGAAAAGTCCGGAAAATTGCCTTCAACATTTTAATATATTAATAAAGTTTAGTAAATATGTTTATGCTCTGTTTACATTTATTTTGTTGGCAATAGGAACTGGATACTTTTTTCAACTGATCGGGTGATAATGTTTGCATAAATTTGTCGTTAAGGTGGCACAGGTTATTACCAAAGACCGTGACGACGAACAATGTATAAATAGCAGTGGCGGATGTTGGGCCTAACCAGCTGGGTGTTCCCGAATATGAGCGAAATGTCAAAAAGTCGCCTTATTTGGTATTTCCAGAGTAAGCAAATGCGCTTGTTGGGCATGCGCGGTATTTTTTGGGGGGCAAAAACGGAACGACGCCTCGCAAGTAATCAATCATTGTCCTGTCTGCTTAAAATGTCACCTACTCGTTTAATAATTAGTGCACGCTCTATCTCTTTCTCCCTTACGGGTTCCTTTTGAGCGCAGATGACGCCGTTTTTACACCTAATCGAGAAAACATGCCTACATTTTTGGGGAAAGGTCGCGTTAACTCGCGCAGTCTCAAGCACTGCAACTGCCGATGTTTTAAATCACGAATCATGGAAACCTATTTGGAGATTCCTTTGATGAGTTATGAACCAAAAACTGAAGTGGTCCTTACCGAAAGGGATAGCGATCCTACAGATCGATAGGTAATTTGTCTGAAGACGAACATGGTTTCTTAACCACTGTGAAAACTCATAAATCGATATGGTTATGTAAACGCCGAGCTTAAATTACTGTAATGAATTTATTAAGTTATAAAATCCATCTTTTTAGTGAATTTGTTGCTTGGAATTATTACGAAATCAATAGCTTTAAAAAATTTGTGCTCAATTCGATCTGCGTCTTAGCTAAAGCTAAGAGGGCATTTTTTTTGCGGTCCAACAGTTTTCGATACACTTGTATATAACTGTATAGGCGTGTGTTTACTATGGTCTTTGGATTGTGCGTTTCGCTATCTTAATTTAGTACAGGCGCCATCACACGATTGCCTATTTAGCAGAATGGCGAGGCGGAATGATATGGAAATTGCGCTCATTTATGTCACTTTTAAAAGAAAAGTTTTTTCTCCCAAGACGACGAAAAGAACCGAGAAAACTTGGCCATATATTTTCGGCGCGCGAAAGAAATGGAAACCTGACATTTTGACTGGTTTCATGTAAGGCTTTGCCACTTTCTTCCAGCGAGACACGATTTTCGACGGCGCGGAAAAAAATTATATACATTATATAGCCCAGTCATACACCCGCAGCGTGTCTGGAGGGCGAGATTTGCTCGCACTTCCCCTCCATTGCGTTTCGAAGCTGAAAGCTCGCAAGTGTAACCCCTTAAGTTTTCCACGTCGTGCCTGCCGATCACTAGGATCGTACCCCGTTCACATTTGAACGTATCGATTTTGACCATTTGCCGAATCAAAATAGTTGGTGTACGGTAGCGTTCTTGGGCACATTGTCGTTGGGACTCAAAGTAACCCCAACGACAGCTACACGCTGCTCCGCTTCAGCCATAGAGATGGACAATCGGCTATTTTGGCCACTAATCCCATGACGAAATGCTCACGAATCTCCCTTGTTTTCCGTTAAGTTAAATAGCAAAAGGAACGGCATCTTCATAGCTCAAGTGTTCTTTTGGACAGAGCGATAATCCTGCAGTTGCAATTGACATTTATACGTGAGTGGAAGGGCAAAGCCGAACAGTTCATAACCGAACGACGTTTGATTTCGTAGAATTATTGTTACCGAAATTATATTTGAAAAAAAACTACGTTGCCCGAAAATGTCTAAACATGAAAGCAGAGAATGAATGGGGTGCGAGGCTGTCTCTTTGGGGGCTAGGTCTCCCGCCCAGCGGCGTAATTTAAGAGTTGGTTGAAGCTAAACGTAATTGAATTAGCGACATCACCGCGCTGATTGCTAAAAAAAAGAGAAAAAGTCTTGGAAAATTGAAAAAGCGCCCTCTTCTTTTTCATAGACGTCGCCACTGTTCGGCAAACGTCGTTAGTGCGTGGCGCCATCGCCCTCCCCCCTCATTCCCGATCCGTGATGTTAAATGAGACCAAGTTATATATTCGTATGTGCAGTGGCTCCGTCTTACCCCCTTAGGTTTACGGAACAGTTGTTTGCTCCTGAGACCGTGGGTGTGTTGCTAACTATACACGTTTAGTGCTAGTGAGCTGATGTAATGATCCATTAAGATCGGTTGTAATTGGTTTAAGAGATCTTCGCGGATTCGTTTCTGGGCTCGATGTGTTCTTCGAATAGTGCTGATGCAATGCAAAAGTTGCTGATAAAATAGAGATCCACATAAAAGTATAATTGAGGATTTCGAGATAAATCATCATTTTAAAGTATGGTGTTGAGATGGCCACCATAACTTATTTTCTCGTCTAGTTGGCCAACAAGATATTTGAATTTTTTTTTGTCTCGGTTGAGAGACAGTTGGACGTAGATTTTTCTTTTTATATCAAGTGCAGTTTGATATTAGCCTTTCTAATGTAATTTTAAAAGTGAGAATCCGTGGCGTGTACTCAGATCGCACGACTCACGAGGAACCAATCTACCGTTGCGCTAGTGATGATGACTTGTCAGTCAATTGATTGCAGCGCGATTGCTGCGGCGTCGGTGGGCTTTAATTTTTTTCCGTCGACGAGTTTCCCCTATACCCTCCCCCGCTGGGGTTATAAAAACATTATTAGTGTTACGCTTATATTAAAAAAGTATTATTGGGTTTCATTTTGCGAGACATTTGGGTTGATTGGTCGGTTTGATAGATTCTCAGGGGAAGAAGAAGAGTTTCGTCAAATTTCTTTCGATCTTCAAACCAGTTCCTTACTCAAGTTGATAATGCCATGTTTAAGGTACTCTTTTGTCCAGTGCCGCTCTGGAGCAACAGTTACTCCAGTTCTTCGCTCAAGTTGACAATACCATGATGTTAAAGGAACTCTTTGATCCAGTGCTTCTCTGGAAACTGCTGCTATTCCGGCAACGGAATTTATGATTGCCCATTAAAATCATTCTGCTGTTAGCGTTGTTTTGGCATCAGTTTCGTGTTTGACGGCTGCGGAGTTTCCCCGAACCCCATGGCTCATCACTTTGGCAGAGCTGCCCCAATTTTGCTTTTCCATCTTCTTCCCTCTCCCCCATCTCCCTCCAGCCTACATCCCGGCTATGGTGACGACTTGTGTAACCCGTGCCGTGTGTGTGTGCCTGTTTTTAATTAAAATTGTGCGACACATGAGACTCTCTAGTGCTTCTAATGAAACGTTTTTTGGTCGAGTGGCTGCTCCGCGCGTCGCCTAATTATATCATGGTCCCGCGGATGCATAAACTAATAGATCTATATCTAATTAGCGATCGAATGTTATCATTCAAATTGTGCGTGCCATGACGTGGTCGCTGTTAGAAAAGGGAAACGTTTTTCTCTCCCCTCTTCCCCTTATCCTTTGTGTATCTAGTCACTGTGACCGTCGCTGGGGGGGACGCTAGTCATCATTTTATCATGATCGCCCGGCGATGATTCGAAATTGATGTAGAACAGGAAATGTAATTATTTTTTCTAATTATTGCATCCCGAAGTAATAAAAAAGTTGATCGTCTCGGAACTTTCCCAGACTTCCGATCATCTCTTTCCTTGGTTGGGAGGGAGCGAGAAAGAAATTCAGATGATAACTACCCACGCGAAATGAGTTACTAATTAATTTTAATAATTAGTCAATTGAGATCACCAACCTTATCGATGTATATGTTTGTGTAGATTGCAGTATATTAAAAATTATCTATTTGTGGTTATCATTTCGAATTTTGAAGACGTTGAATTTTTGCTGTGCACGGTCCATTGAGATAATGTTACATTTATTTTATTTATGTATTGTCAAATGACTGACCAAACCCATCTGCTGGTTTCGCTTATTTAATTGAATGTTGCTTACCACTCATATGGCCACTGTTACATGTAGATGCGAATGGGGGAGGGGATCAAAGTTTGGTGGCGCCACCGACTAATTAAGACTCGAGGAAGCAAACCCGACTTGTCATGCGGTTCCTCAACAGTGAAGTGACGTCTGTCAGGAGAGTTGGCGGACATGTGCATCCGACCGTTGCCCGGTGTGGTTTATTGCGGGACAGTGTGAAGTCGACGACGACGACTCCATGATGTTGTTGATGTTGCGCATTTCGGCTGCTCAGGTGACCGACCATAAAAATGTTAACGAGTCGGAATTCCTCCTGGCCAACTGCAGTGAAAGAAGAGCGACGACGTGAGAGATAGAGAAAGATGGAGGAAGGAGGAGAGTCCATTCGACACACTCCTCACGATGACGGCAGAGTGGAGGCGGGTGAAGGAGGGGGAGAAGGAGGAGAATGGCGTCTTAATTAGGAAATTCTTGGAACATAAAATACTCCGGCGCTAGGGAACTCGCGAATTGCAGCTCCGCTGGGAAATCGCCAAGACAACACTGTTTTACACACACACGTGGATGCTGTTCCGCCGATATAGACAGCCTTAGTTAACCCTTTTAATCTGGAACGGAATTTTTATCGTTTGTTCAGTTCGTTTCCCGCTTACGTTTAATTGCGACGTATTTTTGTTGATTCAAGATTTAATCCCGTTTGCACTGCCGGATGCACTTGCGTCTCGCTAGTATAGTCAAATAATTATTTCAGGTAGATTAGTTGAATGTTCGTCTGAGGCATAGCAGGCATTTTATATTGATGGAGTAGTTTTTTTTTAAATCCTGGATTAAGGAAATGTACCGAATAAAAAGATCCGCCCTCGAACTGTTTGTTTGTGTGTACGTCTGCCGGTTTTTAAAAAAATATATCTCACTTTTTATCTGTGTACCTAGATGGTGTGTTACTAGATGAAGCGAATCGGTCTCGAACCGACAACATCTTTTTTGCATATTTTATGGAAAATTATATTGTTTTCACAATATTTTCATTTGTTTCTATGGAAATTGTGTTGCACAACACAGTACAGTTACAACAAGTAGGCAGATTTAATTTGTCGTCTGGTTGAGGATTTTTTTAGCGATACACACTGAATCTGTCCCCACTGATTTTACGAGACCATCTGCACATTTCCCCCATGTATCTGGCAACACCGATAGACCGTGTTGCCGCCGCGCGATTAGAAACTTTCTGCCGGTGTTTCTTGCTGATAAAATGGTTTTCCGCCAAAGAGTAAATACTTGAGTGTTTATAGAAAACCTTGGTCGACGACGCGGTCGGAGTCGGCAATTACGCATTTAGGGCGCTTCATTAATTCCGGCTCCTAATTTATTGTCGCTCGACGAAGGAGGCTGACTGCTATATATTAGTGTTTGTGTACGTGCGAATCCCCCCACCAGGAGAAGCTAAAGATTTTTTATATATATATATATATATATATATGCATGTGCGTGAGACTTGCCAGCCGCCAGCATAATGGATGCCGCTGTTCAGCTTGGCGACAGTGTTATGGGTAGTGTGTGGCGCGCTGTGTATACTGAATGTTGGTGGTGGGGGCGATGAAAATGAATCAATCAGTGGAGATCAAATAAAGTAGAAAAATAAACAAAGCTCTTGGCAAATAGACGCCACGTCTGTGTGTGCGTTTCCTCGTATAACACCAGTCAGATAAGTCCGAAAGTTTGTGGACCCATTCGTGCTCAGCCAGCAGATTGTTTGGTTGATCCGCTTTGCCAGTCGAAGGGCTGAGAGCCAGATTTGGCAAGAGTATATTGCCTCTTACCACCATAATTAAAATGTTGATATTTTATAACAATTATATAGAGATACCAGTTGTTGTGTTATCAGTTTTAACATGTAACGTTGAACTATTAGTTAATGTGGGAACGTGCTATTTGTGCTGCGTCTAAATAATAGGTGGCGCTGATATAGTCATTTGGTATCATATATTGATAGGTTTCAATTGTCGCCGCTGTGTCCACCAGATCCCAATTCACCGCTGGGAATGCTAAATAGTTATCCGATTATCGATCTACTAAAACTACGATGTCACTAAGAGCTCTCATGATAATAGTAGGATTTATTTTTCAACAAATGTGTTTGCCATTCAGATTTCGACTCGTTGCTATTAAATCATGATCACCGTTTTTATATTGGTATATACTCTTCAAAATTATTTAATAGTAAACCATGGAATATAGATCAATCTGTTTTTGGTAGATAATATTTCACTCGTAAATATTTGGATTTTTAGTTAAAATTGTGATGGTTTTCTTCTTGTTGCGGAACGAGGTTTGCAAAACGTGTTACAATATGATGTATTGCATTTCTATGTCAAGTGTACCACTTGCCGTTAGTGTCTCCACTCTGCTTCACGTTACTGGATATACGACTGTGATCATTCGAGGAACCTTAATGAGCGATTGGCGCGAGATGATGTCGCTGTCGGCGCAGTGGAATCCTCCCGAAATGAAAACATTTACATAACCTCTTATAGTTTATGTATAGACATAAGGGTAATGGAGCCTTTATCTTGTGCGTGTGTGTGTATTTTTTGTATATACTGTATAATTGACTCGTCGCGCTAATAGCACGGCGGCAACTTGTTATCGTAACATATGACCTGGATAATTAACGACGAAATATTTATGGGGACTCTGGAATATATATATACTGTAAACTGTGTGTGTGTTTGTACCAAAGGGCTGGCGACTCGACCGGTTGGGGGAACTGGTGGCGACATCTGGGGGTCGGAGGAGGCCTGCGTCCGGCGCCAGCTCGTTGGGATGACAAACGATGACTGGCTAGTTCGCGATACACGAAATGGTGGCGTCCCGAACTGTGCGATACATGCGTATATATTGCGGTGATGTGTGTTAGGTGAACCGATATCTGAAAGCAACCGAGTCATTGTGTTAGTCCTCTGTCAAAATATCACAGCTTTCTATGGATATATGACTCCTTTGGTGACATTGAAGCAATATTTATAACAGCTTGTTACAAGCACATTTTTAAAACCTGCAGAAAAAGTCTGGTTATTCGGTTTATAAATATAAAATATATAAAGGTATAAATATAAATATTAAAATATAATATGTCTTTGTTTTCGAAACTGGTATTTTTTTCTGAGACCTACAGTTAATATAGGTCTGTTTATTATCTGTTATTTGCTACCACATGACGGTTCATAATATTGGTGTTGAAACTGTTGTCTTGCAGATTCAAGATTTTGATGTGCATATTCTGACAGATATAAGTTGTTTGTGTCGATAATATTTTGACCATTATTTTTCGGAGCGGGTCGAGCGCCATCTAGGGGGCATTACAGGGTCCTCATTTGGCGATTTCTACGTTTGGAGAAGCAGATTCTAAACGTCCTCCTCCAAAATGTTGAACGTAGTGTTTCAAAAGTTTCACCGATAGTTAATATCGAGGCAATTCTTGCGAGCCAACTGGCGACTAGCTTTCGTAATGACAGTGCGGCTCGCACTTGTCGGAGGTTGGCCACCGCATTCGAGCAGCGCTATCCATTATTTCTGGTTTGCATGCTACTCGCTCATGGCAGAAAGATGAGACCAGCGTAATTGCATTTATTTCTAATGTCTGTGCCCGGGATCGTTTATTTGGAATTATAAACGACGACGTGTGCCTTCCTATGTGAACGTCACCCCCGCCCTCCCGTCCTTAGTAACATGGCAGTCGACATTATCGTGCGTGTAACTAAAATTATGCATCTAAAGATTTTTTAAACTTCTCCTCGCCCGATTACATCTCCTCTCGGGACCCCTTACGTCTGTTAAGCGCAAATGTAGCCTCCGGAGACCCAGGCATAAACAGGAGAAGGATTTTATAGGCTTTTCATCCAGATATCTCGTATTATACGTGCACATAGAAGAACTATTATAAACAAGATGAAAATGTATTCGAACTGCTGTACACGGCTGAACTGATTTTCTCGCAAATTGAGCTCAGAATGGGTGATTATTAAAAAGTGTGGTTTGGTTAGGTTAATTAAACCGGAGGTACGTCATGTAGACGACAATAAATCTGAGGAAAATTTTCTTTCGTGCACTTGTATATTTTTTTTAATCAACTGTAGTCAACCGCACTACAGGCCTTATGGTGCTTAATCACTGTGCGAGGGGGAACCCCGGGATCGAAATTTTCGAGAGCCCGCGCCGGGAATCGAACCCGGGACCGCCGAAACCAGTCAGTCGCTAAACCAACTGGGCCACGACGAGTCGTACGATATCATTCAATTACATATGCAGCGGCAAATGTTGTTCCCCAGACGTCTCTATTTGATGACGCAACAGTTCGAGTACATCATTGGATTAACCGTTTTTCGGTTCGGTCTGATTCACTCTAAAATTCTCTTAAATTATAATTTAATATTTTAATTGATAATTGCGAACTTCAAATTCAAATGCAGAGATCATCGGATTACAATGAATGTTTAATCTGTAATTATAGATAGAAACTGTTCGAATGTCAACTTACTCGTAATCCTGAGAATTGAGTTTCTGAAGTCAAATTTTCTTATCTTTCTCCTCCTAGTTGGAGCCACGCAGAAGACGTTTGTCTCGAGTCGAACGCACTTTAGATATTCAACAATGTGGATGGGGGTGAGGGTCTTAGGAAGACTTTGGAAGTTTTGAGGGATCTTTTAGGAGGTGGTCGAGGGGACGGGCGTTCCATGCCTCGACCCATATCCTTTACACTTGAGCACACTCACAGTGTGTTTCAATGGGTTAGTGGTGGTGGGTGTCCTACGCTCTATCAGTTCCATCTCCTGATAGGCCTACGTACGAGGCGGAATTGAAGCTTTAATGCGCATGAATTATTAGACCTGCTCCACACAAATTACATTTTACAGCCTCCTCCGATTAATAATCCGGATTCGGCGTGTGTGTGTGCGTGTCTCGCTTTGGTATCTGCCGCTCGGTCCCATGTGTTTCGCGGGGTTCCACTCGAGACGCGTTTATGTAGAACGGTGGTCGCTCTTGCAGGACGCTCTCTGCTGTAAATTTGTGCGTTTATGCGTTCGATGACTATACGCCCACGTCCAAGTGGCGTGACTGACTAGTGGGGGTCCGCTCAGGATGACCAACGCACCCCGCTGACCGTTCCGGTTAAAAATAATAGCCATCGTGTTTCAATGATGGCATTCTGATTGAAATCCAACATCCAATAACTCTTTTATTTCATAATTTCAATTTTGTTTGAGTTATCTTATTTTCTATGTTATGCAAATTTATTTTCGTTTATTAACAGTTTCCTGGTCAAATCGAGTATCTATTTTAATGGTTAAGAAATTAAAAAGCTTATTAACAAAGCAAGTATTCAATTTGATTAAACGAGGTGTACGTCCATCTGATCAGTTTGTTACAGTAGATAACTGACTAGTCCCGGGTTCGATTTCCAACTTAAGCTCTCATTTATTCGAGCCTAAGGTTCAATTGAGTATGGTTCTGCCAAATACCGCGGGATTACCATGGTGTACACACCATGAAATTGGTATAGCGAATTAGTTTCGACATTTCAATTTTTAAAAATATAATTAAAATTAGTTTGAACCCCAAATTTGGTAGAAATTATATATTAATCGATATGTGTAGTGAAGAAACGTTGGAGATGTCGGTTTGCTCGCGGTGACGGTCAAATTGAGCTGTCCCCGACGATATTACGTAGATATATTTTTATCGGTGTCACACCGCGCCAGCCGTGCTCCTAATTCCAACGGTATTTTCATGTTTATGTGCTTGTCTCTATACATCTTCCCTTTATATTTATACGCGATTATAGCTCTGCAGTGAATGCGTGTGTGTGGTGTGTGTGTGTACATAGGAGAATTGTAATTTTAACGTGACCAATCACGATATGAGTTTACGCGTTCAGACAAGCGTGCATGCGATGAGCGAGATAGACGGACTCGATTTGCTTGTCCAAGATGCGGAGGCCCCCCGTCAAATGGCTGAGGCCCGATCTTGATGCTGGTTTCAGCGATTGAAATTGACGCAAACGCTGCTGCCGTTAAGCTAATAGGGTAGCTTTGCCTGCATACACCGAAGCTGGCACTGTTTGCTAGCCCACGCGGGCGTATTGTTGATCCGATTGTGTTTGGTGCAAGAAACATGGTCACCACTGACCAATCTATTTAGTCTATTGTATCTGGTTTGGTTTTGCTTCTCGGTTTGTTTCAATTACGTGTATATATCAAATCGAGAAAAATGGTAATGTAAATAGTGAGTTCGAATATTAATTAAAATATTTTTTATGCTGATGAAAATCGTAATTAAACAAAAAGTGGGTCTAACAGAAATATAATAACAGCAGAATTTGTACCACCACTCGGTGGAAGGAACACATTTTTACGTATCCTGGGATATAATAATCTGAGAGCCCGTGCCGGGAATGAAACCGGATCCGTCACCGCATATGTCCTTAAGTCTGTCGGCCAATCAAAATGCGTTGTCGGTGTTCGTATAGGAGTCGCACAGCTGCCCAATTTTTATTTAGATGTGAGCTCTCTCTGAGCCACCATTTAAGAACAACCGGTCTACGAATGATCGACGCCATTTTCATAAGGGCGGGCGTTTATAATATCGTGTTGTTATATTCCATCGTTGCCCATCCTATTGCTTGTACGAATATTTCCTATATATTTATGAATCTCGTATGCGTGATGATAGTGCAAGCGCCGATGGGCGGTGGCTGGCGGGGCGCTGCTTGGGAAATACGGGGGGGGGGGGGGTTGGAAACTGCGGGATAAAATATTATAAGCCCTTCTCCTCCGTCACCACCCCCTTCTCCTCCTCAGGGGACTTTAATCCGAGTTTGTAAATATTTATCAATCTTAGAAGTGCGGCGATTGGCGCGTGTCAGTTGCGGTCGGCGCTTGCAGAGCATGCGTGCTGGTAATGGGGTAGCGGGTGGGGGGTGGTGGTTGGATAGCGGGGGAGGGGAAGGCGGTTGAAGGAAGGGGGTGGGGCCACACTGCGGAGAGAATAACGCACGCCGTCATGAACACGATTACACGTCGCCGTGAAGTCCCACCGTCCGCCAGACTCACTCGGCGTACAGTTGGCCGCCGATCGCCGAGAGGGGCGCCACCGGTTTTCTGCATTCCCTGGAAGACGCTGTCGTCGACTGTCTTTGGTCAAGGTTAGGGTGACTATATTTTTCTACTAGTTAATTTCTTCAAATCTTAGCCCAATCTCAACCACGTATAAAGGTAAAATTAGTGTGGCAATTTCTGAAACTATGTTCATTTTAACACGAAGAATTTAATTAAAGTAGCCATTAAATAATTAAACACGACATTAGCATCAGTTGACGATCATCAAGGTGTCTTTTGATCATTTATAAGGTTCAAAAGCGACAATACCAAAGCTGACACCTTGGATAAGCTTAAAGCAGTAACTATTGAAATCAAACAAAATGCGTGCAATGCCGCATTACAGGCAACCAGTAGCATCTGATTGCTCCCACCATACTGAAGGCAATAAGGGGGGCTGTTAGTGGCGCCACATGCTCTAAGTATGACGTTGGATTGCTCCCCAGTTTGCCGAGAGGAGTGGTGGCGCCGCGCTTGTCGGACGTGTCCAGTGTTTACGCCCGCGCTTCGTGCCCAGGCGCGTAATTAGAATTTCAGCCAAATTTACGCGAGTCAATTTATTACTAGAAATTGCTTTTGAGTGAGTTATGGTTATGGCAGTGCAACCAATGTCGGCGTTTGCGTGTGCGTGGCGCGAGAGAGAGAGCTGAGTTCAGACGGATCGCGAGGGTGGAACCGTGGACGCCATCTAGTGGGACCGTGGAATGGCACGATGGAGTGGAATGTCAGTGGGGGTGGACGTGGTTCTTCGATGATGGACCATTCTCCCTATTTTATATATGTATGTAGCTACACAACTCTAGAACGCCGACGGCGGATTCGCTATCTTGCTTTCTCGCTCTGAGTCGTGCGCACTTTCGCGGGCGAAGCTCGAATCAAAGAAGTAAGTGTGTGGTCGATGGCTGAATCTAATGATTTTTCACGGTCACCCAAGATGATGTCGTTCATCGCAATCTCAAATTCATGATTCATGGCTATAGCCATTGAAAGATTCAAAATTAGAAACGCAATATCAACATTTTTTAAATAAATCTTTTTGTTTATTACTCATCAAATCATATTTCTATTTTTCGTTACATCGTATCAATATCTCTAATTTAATTGCATCACTATTTCTCATAATATGAGTATCGTGATAACAATATTCATTATATCATAATTTAATATTTCTCATAGTCATGCTAATATTTCTCATTAAACCACATTTTTTGTCATTAATGTTGCTTTCTTTTCTTAATAAACACACTTCTTAGGCACGAGACTTAGTCGGATGAATTTTATTTTATTCACCCGAGGAAGTAGTTCAATATCAAGCCCTTACACTTCATTGGTTTTTCAACGGCATTTTGCGAGCTGCATGCTCAAAGATTGCTGGTAAATAGTGCTGACGACTGCTTAATGCTGCTTTCCCACTGTCAGCGTCGGCCTATCGATCATTGGGGTCGAAATAGTCCGGGCCTTTTCCCCCCGCGGCAAGTGTCTACGAATTTGCATTCAGACGCTGACATGGCACAAAAATTTATTAAAAAAATATTATGATCATCTTCCTAAGTATTTTATGTGTTGTACAGTGGTCGTAACTCGTGTCTAGCTAATCGTTATCCTCTGCGGCAATATTTTTTTCTATAGCCGTTTTCAAAATGAAATACAGTGCTGTAGATCAGATGCTGGCTCCAGGACGGCTACGGATTAATGGCGAAGTCGCGGTATTTACCGGTTAACTACGAAACTGAAGTTTTCACAAATATCACGTACCTATGCAACTGCATATCAATTACCATGACATTTTTATGGAGTTTGCCACTATTCGTTTAAATTCGTATTCCAGCATGCAGATTCTCCACGTGTCCTAGTTCCCCCTAGCCCTAGTTCCATCCAGCAAAATCAACTAAACCATAAAATATTCTGTATGTGCTCAAATTGTATCTAAATGTATCAAATTGTATTAAATTATATCTAAATTATGTGGTTGGCATCGTACAGAGTAAATAATCGACTAGCCCGCCGAGAATCGAACCCAGAAAAGCCGTCCATTGTGTTTGCGCGTTGCCTTTCGGCGCCATTCCATATGTACAGTTTTACTCTTCATTTGATGCGACTGCTTCGCTGATTTTCTTACGCCATTCGTATAGAATAGTGAGATAGTCGAAGAGAGAATGATGAGTAAGAAAGGGAGAGCAACCGGAAGCGGTGATCTACGGGCGTACGCGCGCGTTCTGTACGCCGTCATCCCCTGGAAAAGCCATTTCAATTTCCTGCAACAATTAACTGGCAAATGGTCGGGAGCATAATGGAGTTTATGGAGTGATAAAGCGGCTCTTTTTCTTTTGTTTTGCTTTCGTTTCCTCCCAGGGCTTCTTCTGGTGCTGACGCGCCGCCGCCGCCGACGACGTCGTGTTTTAATTTCCCCCCGTTTTTTTCTTCTCTATCCGTTTCCCTTATCATCCCTCTCTATCCATCTTCCTGCCTACCCTCGCCCATCTCCGCCACCCCCATCCTCTCTGTACGTAGGCACCCGATCTATCTATTGTTTTTGCATTACCGCCGATTCACCGCGACAAATTTCCGCGCCGCGACTGTTTCATGAGTCGTCGTGAGAGGGGGGTCACTCGATAAATAATTTTTTTTAGCTCGATAGTCACGAATATATATAGTCCCTAAACACGTTGAGAAATTATTTTCGAAAGGGAGAGTTTAGATTCGTAACTTTGCTATATCGTGCCAAGCACACTTAATCCATACGTGCTTTGAGCTTTGCGCAGGGTACGTTCATACTCTGAACAAAATCGGCGTGACAAGGTATTAACGTTCATTCTCGAATGGAAGTTCGCCCATCTTTAATGAGCTGAAGTATTATAGTGTAACGAGAGATTTTTGAATCATTTTTCGATGTGTTTGAACGACAGATCGGCAGACGGCGCTGGTGGTAAAAACTTGATTAAATTCAATTGTGCTTAACGATTTCGATTGTGCGGAAGAGGTTGCGTTGCACTTTTAAGTGCATTCGGGCTATTGATCTGAACTTGAAGATAACGTCTGCGATCTTGAAAGCTCGCTTTCCCAAAATGTCAATAACAATTCTCAACTCAAGTATACTCAAGAGGTCACCAGCTTCATGCGCTAAAAGATTTAAAAATAAGTTGCAGTTCATGCTTGCAGAGACGCTGCCCCTTATAAACAGGGAATCACTGCCAGCAGCTGTGTGTTCCGTAAACCTCTACCATATTGTCTCAGCCAATCCTTCTGAATCTTTGAAAACCTAGGTTAACCACAGAAAAATTATTTTTTGAATCTTGTCCTGTAACAAACGAGTAGAGTTTCTATTAATCTGCCGTTCCTGAAAAATATTTCATTAATTCCCCGCGTACTATTGACGTTCTCTTGGATTGCCCGAATACAGAAAAGTGTTCACTTTTCTTGAAACCTTTTGGATGTTAAGCTTGGTTGTGATGCCCACAAATATGGGCCAATGTTTGCAACGTTTTAAATTAGGCAGTCGATTATTTACACTGTAATCACATTGACTGTTTATTATTTAATACTAGACTTATTTTTTGAGCCAGTACTCCGAGATCGAATGAGCGAGGATTCCCGCCGGGAATCGAACCCAAAATCTTTGAATATTTTCAACCATCCGCACTGCGACGAATTGTCAGTGTAGGGTAGGCGTGGATTATTATTATTAAAAAAAGCGTTCATGGTTGAAGTGCTTCTGATTTTTTCTTTAGGTTGGGATGTCAGGCTGATGTATGTGTAAAGTGTGTACCGGAGATTGCCGTTGCCTGTCGTGTCTCGTTTAATTACCGCCAGCACCCACATCGTGCCCCTTGTACAACACGGCACAAGTCGCCTAATTCTTGACTTATCCGTCCCCGCCCTCTTTTCTGCCTTTGTCTCTGTCGCATTTTTCTGTCGCGGGTTCCCGAAATGACGTGTCACAAGTGGGATGACATCCGCGTGCATCTTAATCTTCGGGTGCTTAAGGTGGAATGGGTGGTGGCGCTGACGTCATTACGCGTCCATTATTTTCTCCTCTCTCCTTCTGTCTCTCGCTTCCCTACACGCCTTGATGAAGTTAATCTCGTTAAGGCAATTTCTCGATGCTTGCGACGAAGAGTGAAAGTAGAAGCAAGATAGTTATATAATAAGAAAAGAAAAAAAAGACATTAATTTCGATCAATTTTGACGAATCCATTGAGTGGTGGCATTTTCATCTAACTTTTGTGCCTTCATTTGCGAGCAATGGCAACATGCATTTGAATATTTATTACCATTTCTCTCATGAAACAATGACAAAATGTATGTGATTTTTTGTCTTGTTAGACGCATAGTGCAGTGATGCTCAACATCTATCCCGTATAAAGAGTTATTTATGCCTAAGATGAAAATCTTTGGCATTGTTTTGTTCGAAACTTGCTTTAATTGCCCAGTTGATTTGTTGTTTCTTGGCAACTAAATATTTCGTGTCGTATTTTTGAAAAACATTCAGCTATACTGTTAATATCGCCGGATAGGTGCTTCACTAACAAAAATTTGGCTGTTGGAAGCTCTTTTAATTTTAAATATTGCATTCAGGATTTCAGCCATTTGAGAGACGATTAAAAATGCAACATTATAATATGTGTTATAATAAATCCTATATTATAAAACAAAGAATTGGATTTTGGTGTGCAGAGCAAAATTTCAGAACGGCTCAATGAAATCGCA
>JAQGBY010000350.1:0-48266 GCA_034698785.1 Mycogona germanica | reverse complement strand
GCTCGGCCACTACACTTGCATGAGATCGAGAGTGAAAAAAGTAGATGCAAGTGAAAAGGTAAGTGTCGACTGCTGCTTCCGCGCTCTTTCAAAGCGTGTGCGTCATTTCGTGACAGTAACAACAAACTTCCACCGGTCACCAGCCAGGTGGTTCTCGTACAGCTTCCAGCAGTCGGTCATCCTTTCAGCGATACGGCTTGGCATGAGCTTATGAAAACGGGCCTTGAGCCTCTTTTCAAGATATGGGCCAATTGGATATCTCCACCAGACTGACTCGATAATGAGGATACTCGTATGCTCTCCGGGAATCGTTTTCCAACTTCAAGCAGTGATGAATTAAGTCCTGTGGGGCCGGCCCCACACAAATTATCTCCAGATACCATTGTTAAAATAGAAACAGGGGTTTGGAATACTGACAATTCTGACTAAAAACTTGCTTTGTCGCAATCGAAAATCAGTACTTATTTGCGATTTGTCTGTTCGCGTCACCAGCAATTCGGAAGGTCACAGTGGAAACAACTTATAGGCAAGAAAAAAATCAAAACCGTATTGAATCTTCGTTCGCTTAAGAGGAGAAATTTCCCACCCCCATAATATTGGTTTGGCTATTTGCCCCTAGAAATATGACGTGTTTGCTCTGAACGAATCTTTTAAATCAAATAAAATTATAATTATGTAATCTAAAAAAATAAAATAAAATTGTGCAGAAAGTGTACTATTTTTTTTTAAATGTCTGGAAAACTGAAATAAAGGTATACTTAAACTTATATTTTTTCAATTACGAGTGATAAATTTTGTGCACCAGAAAAATGTGTGAAATCTGCGTGAAGAGCAACTTTTTTGCTGTTCAAAATGTATAAATTTAATACACTTGAAGCGTGAGAAATTTTTGGAAAAATTGCTTAAAATCACACGCAATAGTCAGTCGTTTAGTCAGTTTTTTTTATCGTATGTTAATGTACTACTTGTACATATATTTATGAATATAGGCAAATTTCCAAGTTGAGATCTTCACGTTAAACAAGTGGCCCAGTCAGTTACGGTTGGGGATGGTAAATGGGTTTTGATGGAGGGGTATGGGATCAAATGCGGTCGCGGGTGTCAGTCTTTTTTTAAATCGAATTGTGGGTTAAAATCACACGCAATAGTCAGTCTTTTAGTTTTTCTAGTCAGTGTTTTATCGTATATTAACGTACTACTTGTACATATATTTATGAATATAGGCAAATTTCCAAGTTGATATCTTCACGTTAGACAAGTGGCCCAGTCAGTTACGGTTGGGGATGGTAAATGAGTTTTGATGGAGGGGTATGGGATCAAATGCGGTCGGGGGTGTTAGTCTTTTTTTTATCAAATTGTGGGTTAAAATCACACGCAATACGTCAAGGAGTTCAGAGAGTTCAAAAGGTCACTTTCACAATTTGGCCACGCCACTTTTGTTGGCGCTGGCTGCTGCGATGACGTTATATTCAAATTTCAGTGATAGCGATGCCAGCGCCGATCGATTTTCACGGACAGTCTCAGATACGAGTTTTGGCATTCTGGTTGAATTCATCAAACCCATCGGAAGGATTTCACATTGGGTGCAGTTTTATTCTGTTTTTATTTTTTTCTCTTCTGTTAGGAGATTTGACAAAGATGGAGTATCATGTGTGTATGTAAGTTTTGTTGAAGCTAAACGTAATTTGTGGTTTTGTTTAGACTATCAAATTGTTTTTTAATTTTATTTGCAGAGACTAATTTTATATAGCTTTTTTTTAATGGAAGACTTGAAACATTATTCGGGGGATTATTAAGGGGGAAGTTCACCACTGTCTAATATATAACTAGTTTCATCGCAACTGACTTTGGGTGAAAGTATCCATGGCTTATCTCAATTATACTGTTGTATATGTATTTGTAAAGTTACGTTTAAAATCAAATAAGTTTCAAAAAGATTGATATTTTACGATATCCCCTTGCCCTTGGGATAACCTTGCCTTTTCATTGTGACTGTTTTAAAAGAGGGGGGGGGGGTTAAGATTTAGTTTCCCATAAACTATTTGTTCGCGCTTTGTTTCAGTTTGTGTAGTTTTACTAGTTGCTCAATACCATTTCTGGCGATGTGATTAATTTTAAAAATGTAAGTAGGATGTAATCTATTGTAGCAATTTCATTTGGCAAAAAATGCAGCAAATTTATAAGATTTTATTGGGTGTATAGAGGTGTCGCGTTCGTGCCTTTCAGAATAGAAGTAAAAGAGACTCCTTTCCTAGGACAGCCTAGGTTAGACAAAAATTTCCAGGTCGCCTTCTGGGGGTTTTGAGGAGTTAAATCACTGGTGAACTCCCGTAACAAATATTTTTTTTATTGGGTGGAAGGCTGGCGTTTCATTAAGATTGAAATCTTACGGGCCTTAGCGCTCAATATATTCATTGTGACCATGTTTTAAAAAGGGGGGGGATTAAGATTTAATTTCCCATAAACTATTTGTTCGCGCTTTACTAGTTGCTCAATACCATTTCTGGCGATGTGAAGTAGGATGTAATCTTTTTTAGCAATTTCATGAGATTATATTGGGTGGATTAAATGGACAGTCTAGTATCGAGTAAGATCGCAACTAAACAATGGCTAAAATTTTGCATTGAATAAATGAAGCGGTAGAACTTTAGCTTTTAGAAAAAACTTGATGAAACGGGGATGCTGGACGCAGACCCAAAATTTCAATAGTCGCTCGTTTATTAATTTACTTCACGGATTGCAATACAAGATGAACAATTTCTTCAGTCTTGTATTGCAATCCGTGAAGTAAAAATTAACCAATAATGCTATTTTATTTTTGCGGATTCGTCGCCATTTTGAATCTGCGTCCACCATCCCGTTTTTTTCTAAATTCTAAATATATTTGCGTGTGTCTATTCCCCTTGGAGAACTTCAGCTGTAGATATTTCATAATTTGCTGGAAGCTAACTTTCCTAGTTTTACTTAACTGTATTCAAACTATTTGGAGTCATGTTATGCCATTTTTTCACTATGTGTACATTGCTTGTGTTTTGCTGAAGTGATGAATGTAAACATTTGTGTGTGTGTGTTTAATAAAACTTGGCTGTTTGACACCCTTGACCTGTTGATGAGTAAATTTGTGATCTGCGTACAATTATTCTGCATGAACTTTCCTGAACTGATAAACCCCTCATAATTTTCAACTTGTTTAAACAATGCATATTGTGAAAATTATTTTTTACACTTAGAATAATTTTTTTAAAAATTGGGCAATTTATAAAAAATTTTTGTACTTACAAAAATTTTGAAAAAAAACCTCGGGCCAAAATTTTTCAAAATGAGCCTAAAAAAACTGCCCTAAGTCCAAATCTTAAAAAATCCGATCTCTTTACACTTTGATCAAATGTTTAATCTAAGATTAAACAGTCACGCAAATTGCGCAAAATGATTTTTGGATGAGTCAGACCCACTCAAAATCTAGAAGGTTCCACTTAACCAAAAACCATTTTGCGCAGTCCATCATAATACTGGAGTCTTCATTGATGGGTTCGTCCAGGAACACTGCTGACCTCTGCTGGTGTTCTTGTGAATGCAGGCAGAAGAAAAGAGAAAAACCCAAAATCAGTTGTTTGCGATACAAGTTATGGATTCACGAAACTTCATTCGGCTAACACTTAAATAACTTAACTCAACAACCATGAATCAACCTTCTGTATTTGTTTAAAAAATTAAAACGTTTCGACACTTTAACCTTCTTAATCATACGAGTAAAATACTCAGAAGGTTAAAATTTAGAAACCTTCGAGTTTAGCAAATTACCACCAGAATTAAAAATAAAAATATTATAAACTTAAAAAGCATTAAAAACTCGCCAAATTTGCGCAGAAACATTTTTTTTGAACAATAGTTAAAACTAGTTGAAAATTTAAAACGAAAAACCACCCTAAAATTCAATTCTTAAAAAGTAAAGCATTATATCCATAATTGTTTACTTACCACGTCCTTTACTTTAAAAATTGACGGTTCTTGAATCTTCAACTTTTAGTTGTTCTGGAAAAGAGAAAATATATCGGGTTTGTTAAAACATAAAACCAATTCATACGACACTATTTGAATATTCCCATATTCTGAGTTTTTCCAATTTTTGAATTCTTTCAATTATTGTTTTAGACAACGTCCTTGGTGATTAGTTATTTCTCCCTGGTCCCTGACATAGCTTCCCACACGGAAATAGTGTACTTACCGTCAGAGCTTGATACCGCAAGGAGCAATCCAGAACATCTGCATACCTAAAAAAAACAAAATAGGATTAATTAAATTTTTCTGAATTAAGTGAATTGGTTCTTCTTCAAAATCGAGATTCAATAGTAATAGGCAATTACTTGAACACATACCGGCCTGACTACCCAGTAAGTTGTCGCATATCCAGTTATCTGAAATCCATCGGTACCTGGAAGAAAAATAGCAATAGTAGTAAGTGGTTACTCGAAACATTTTTTCTCATCAGTGATTACAGCATTCCATTATTTAACAAAATTTTAAAGTCAGAATGTTGTGTTTGTTTCTGACATTTTTGCCCAAGAGTTGAATTCGTTTCTGCCTCTAATGATTTTGTTTGGGTTTTTTGTTTACCTGTTTGTTGTCGCATTATTAGCCTTTATGGGCCATTGACATTCCGTTATTTGATTATATTTGAAAATCCGAACATTGTATTTTTCGAGAAATCTTTTGTTAAAATATTAGATTCGTTTTTATACATTGTTATAGAATTCAGAGTTATTGTGTTCAGTTTTTTGCTTCCCACGTTATTAGTATTTCGGTACTTTTGGCATTTACGTTTGCTTTGAGTGTTTAGATTTGAAGTTTTGTTTATTCTATTTAAATAGAGCGTACCATTTTTTTGTAAAATTCTAGACCTGATGTTTTGCTCAGGATTTTCCAAAGGACATTAACGTGTTGGGGTTTGTTGTTTTGTAAGAGCTTTCTGGTCGGCTCGTTCGATCGTTAATTAAGAGTAGCAAATCTTCAATATAAGATAGTTGGTGACACAAGTAGTTGGTTTGCACTTTGTTAGTTTTTTTTATAAACCTATCTATAGTGTTGTTCTTTGTGTTGAAGAGTTTAATGTTAATTTTAAAATATCACATTACAACGTGTCATTAACACCGAAACGCTTATTATGAATAAAACCAAGTCAGTGATATTATTGATCAACCTCATCTCCATTTCTGTTTATTGAACACGCTATTAAAATATTTGTTAAGGGGGTTTACCGCTTGATATAACCGCTTAATCAGTGATATTAATGATCAACCTCATCTCCATTTCTGTTTATTGAACACGCTATTAAAATATTTGTTAAGGGGGTTTACCGCTGGATATAACCGCTCAAACTCCCCCCCCCCAGTGAGCAACCTGGAAATTTTGCCTAACCAAGGGCTATCCTAGGAAAGGAATCTTTAACGCCCCGATATCGTACAGGTGCGGGTCATGATTTTACTTCAATTCCGAAAGGCGCGTGAAGGAATTTCTCTCGTCCGAAAAAGTCCGGTGTCGGCCGGAACGAACACGCTATTGTCATATTTACTTTTCAATTGCTATACGGCAAGGGCATCCCACTCTCACGCCGGTTCAGCCTGGATCCTCGGGCTGACGGTAGTTTTCTGCCTCCACGTAGATCCCTAGTATAAGCATCCTACAAGAAATAAAATAAAAGGACATACTTAATATTAGTTACTGCATGCCTTCACAAATACCTGGCTAGCTGAGTAGAACAGTAGGCTTAGCACTAGCCCTTAATATATCCACGCTTCCACACCCATAGAAACAGTCACCTCGTTCATCCGAATCAACTTAGTTTCTTCAGATCCACTCGACTTCTTCCTACCTTAGCATCCAGGCGTATATTTTCTGAGGGTAAAAGATCCACAGTACGGCTTTGTTGCTCAGAAATCGGAGTCACCTAGTAGTCAGCCATCTTGAATACTCTGCAATAGTCTCGCCGACAAGTGGCGCCTCTAGCGGACCATTTAACTCAATTGTGACACATTCACAATCATTTTTTACACCTGGCTAGCTGAGTAGAACAGTAGGCTTAGCATTAGCCCTTAATTAATATATCTACGCTTCCACACCCATAGAAACAGTCACCTCGTTCATCCGAAGCAACTTAGTTTCTTCAGATCCACTCGATTTCTTCCTACCTTAGCATCCAGGCGTATATTTTCTGAGGGTAAAAGATCCACACTTGTTGCTCAGAAATCGGAGTCACCTAGTAGTCAGCCATCTTGAATACTCTGCAGTCTGCAATAGTCTCGCCGGCAAGTGGCGCCTCTAGCGGACCATTTGAATCTCAATTGTGACACATTCACAATCATTTTTTTTTACACACATTGTACGATGAGATTTTAGCCGAAGATGTCGCACTCGCGTTGCTGCACGTTTTCTCGGCCGGTTGAGGTCCGTCCAGGACACGGACATTCTGCCACCCCAATACCCTGATTCAATGATTAAACAAAAGCACGTGGTTGCCGTGGTTTCAATGTGACAGAAACAGTAAGTGGAAAACCTAAAAGTCTGGTCCAAACTTAGTGTGTTCACATTCATCTTTTATGGAGAGGCATCCACCGGTCACCAGCCAGGTAGTCCTCGTACAACTTCCGGCGGCTGGTCATTCTTTCAGCAATGTGGCGTGGCATGAGCTTATGAACACGGGCCATGTGCCTCTTTTCAAGATGTAAATCTTTAGCTGTGATGCGATCAACAGTTGCTGGCGACACTCCCACACGTTTGCCAATCGTTCTTTGCGTTGCTGGATTCTCACAGGAGACCAGGCGCTTCACCTTATCCACCACCGCTTTTGTTGTAAGAGGGCGGGGGGACAATTGGCGTTCGAATTTGACCCCGTTGACTTCGCAACTTTACGATTTTCCTTTTTTTTTGACAATACGATAAATCGTTGACTTGGTAACAGTCGTTCCTTTTTCTTTACACTTTCTAATTATCGCGGAATAGTCAATTCTTTCACGGAAAGTGCTTTTATGTAGCCCTCGAACCAACAATTTATTTCGTCGCCATTTTGTTTTCGAATGTTTATGAAAAATTAATTTCAAAAACCTAAAGTCCCTGCTTTGGGAAAAAGTTAAAATAATGCAATTTTTTTAAATGTTGTTTCGAAATTGACAATTGCGTAATCTGACACTTGCCGGTAAATAATCTTTTGTGCGCTACTGGGGGAAATTGGTGGACTATCATAATTTCTCGAATTTTACGAAGGTGGTTAAAGAATAATTACACATAATTGTAAGTGAGATACTAAGTTTTATTTTCAAAAAACATTATATAAGATGCCTAAGTCAAAAATAGTACAAGTTCATAACAAAATGTAGATTCATGTCATAATCAGTTTGGAATTGTGTTCAGTGGCTAGATAAGAAAAGTCCATAGTCACGCAAAAATTTCACTAGCAGAAAACTAATTCACAAAATCAAAACATAAGTAACTAAAGAAAATGAAAATACCCAAGGAATTTTGAGCTGAGTTAATTGGTAAACCAATTTTGAGCTGAGTTAATAACGTGATCGAGTTCAGGGGATGGATGAGCCAGTATTACAATTGATTAGGGGAATTTGGCGCGACTCCACTATATGGACGTCATGGGGTTGATCATTCCGGTTAGGTGTTCAGTAGCTTTCAAGTTAATGTCCGGGTCCAACACTTCCGAGACCTCCTCCGCAACGCACCATCTGGGGTCGGACGCATCTCTGCATTCGAACGTCAAATTGCCAATCCTTGGGAGCGCACCGCTGCGTTCCAACCAGTTGTCTATTGCGGCAAATGTAGTACTCGTTGCAGTTCTTTCGCTCGTTGGGATAGAAACCATCTCGCACAGAGCGACAGTTGAAATCGTCGGCCAACTGGAAGTGAAAAATTCCAATAATCTTATACAGACTTTAAAATTAAAAATACTAGCTTTTAATTTGATAGAGCGAAGGGTCCGGCTTGGCGGCTTCGCCCGGGGATCAGAAAACTGGGAAATGGTGAGGCGAATGTGATGTCTTCTGAATGTTTATCACTTTTAGCCCAGTTTCAACCTCATTCAAAACTCCCGCATCTCAGTCCCCTCTAAATGCCGATAGATGGCGACACTTGTTTGTATTTCCTTTTCCCTCCTATGCGCCATATGGCCATCACTTGTTCGCAATGGTAACTCGTCGACGCCCAAAGACTTAAACAGTTATTTGTGTGTATTAAATTTGTATCTCTCAATGAACACAACAAAATTAAGAACTGAAATAAGTTGCATGCATCATAGAATTTGCTGAACTATGTATCCAATGCAAATTTCATAGCACAGAAAAACAGATTCTAAGCACAGAAAAAAACCGCTTCGATTGCTAATTGGGCGCGGTTTAAAAGTAATAATAAATCGAAGTTTTAAACGTATAGGGCATCAAGATTAAGGAAAAAACGTGTTCAAAATAGTATTTTGCAACATTGTAGAAGTTGTAACAGCTCAATTCTTCCTGCCTAACGACATGTTTCTTCTGTTAGTTTAAGAAATCGTGAACTTACGGCACAAGCAACCAGAAGACAGGTGATCACAAAGGTGGCGACGAACTTCATTTTCGTGTAGCTAGAAAAACTTCAATCTGCAATAAAATTACGACGTGTTAGCAAAGAATGATCAGAATAAAGTAAGGAAACTTTTCCCGTGCCCTGATATTTAGAAGTCCCTAAAAATGATCTTGTTATCTTTAAAAAAACATTATTTATTTTTTGAAACCATCCAACTGTAACTATCGTACATGTATTTATCTGTCCAGCAACATTTAAAGACAGCCTTTTATTTATTTTTTTAGAATTTTAGATTGTGCATTCTCAAGAATCCCAATAATT
Organism: Mycogona germanica; assembly: GCA_034698785.1. Taxonomy (NCBI): domain Eukaryota; kingdom Metazoa; phylum Arthropoda; class Diplopoda; order Chordeumatida; family Chordeumatidae; genus Mycogona; species Mycogona germanica. Next base: position 39,386 of record JAQGBY010000350.1, on the reverse strand, counting down.
TAAAATGAGCATGGCTTTCATTAATTTTTGTGGGTGTTTAATGTGTTTTCATTTGATAGCCGATCAATAACTGGATTTTGAAGCTCAATGCGGTCTTCTAAGCGATTCTTGTGCCCACCACAACACACAGTTGATACAAAACAATTCGTGCGTATGACTTACCTTACAATTAGGAGCGCAGTCAAAGTCAGATGACTTGGGCGTTTCCTGAGCTATTAATTTCTAGTCTCTCTATCCTGAGTTGGCCGGGCTTTATATACTCCCGTGTGTTGGCACTCTGGGAGCTGACTCATATTGTTTCTTTGCTCTCTGGTTCGAGTAGGAAAATCAAATTCAGTGAAATCTCCAATGGTCCCCTCCCTCGTGCAGTGTTCCCCAGAAAACGGATGTCGCGGTTCCGCCCCCCTCTACGTCACCGATAAATGGTTTAATTGTATTGCCGGACCTAATGTTCGTGTGCAGCTCGTTTTGGCAAACAGTCTTGTCGCAGGTACACAAATATTTGATGACCATCTTTGGGTTGTTCCTGAGCGTGGCCAAGAAGCGCTGGTGATCCGCTAACGAATTGACATAGCCTTGAAGTATGTTGGCAATGGAAGTATACAGATACATCTCTGTAATTAATTATGGCTAGTTCTATTTTTTATTTTTGGTCAAATTGTGATTAAATGCGATCGCTTCGAGTTACTTGAATTAGCCAAATAAACCGTTTCCCCTTACTCACGAATCACAAAAATATCAATTGCAATTTTAAAATGGTTGTGATTGTCAGGAAACGTTTGTTAATTTGTGCAGACTGTCTATTGTGATTAATGCAATGTCATAATTAATAGGCTTTGATGGACTTGGCATCATTAGCGGAAATCTATTTTCTGGGCTCAATTGAATCGATACTCTATATTATCGGGGTTCTGTTGGGTCATATTTGAAAATTGAATATGCCACTACCAATCTTGGTTGCATAAAGCGCAATTCAACTTCCTATTGAGTTTGGCAACACGATGTGTCTAGTCGAACCAATTTGGTAATTGATACGAGTTGATACTTACTTGGATCATTTTTATTTTAAACTGGGCAAATGACTTGGCTTCGCTTGGTCTTAAACAATCGATAGTTCACTAATCTGTCCAATCTAATTAGCCACAATCCGTCCTTCCCCGTTCCCCAACTACATCTTTATTCAAATCTCCCACATCCAAATTTGCTACAGTACTAGACTCGAACATGTAATAAAATCATGACACCATGCGTCGATTTTGAGCTGCGAACGAAAACGAGTCGCCAATTAATTGCACTTGTTATCATTATCATACAGTCATACTCATGAAATAACCTAGAGCAATTAAGTTATAGTTGAGGGCCCCCAATCGAAAAATGAGTTGGCATTATTATTATTATTTTTTAATAAGGGACCGTATTTGGCCTTATTTTTCCCACTAAAACTATTAGTTATTAGTTCTTCTGTTTGACCGAAAAAGGTCTTGATAGTAATTACAAAAAAAGTTCTTTCGAATAGGACACAATCAAAATAATATATCGAATTGTCGGCCACAAATTTCATAAATAAAAGTAGTGCCCATTTAATTTACGAAATTAAGTGTATACTTCTATTAAAGTCTACATTAAAATTAAAATAGACGTCGTTGAATGAATTATGACAGAGACAGTATTGTAGGTGATCGTTATACAGAAATCTATCATAATTCAAAAAATTATATAAAATAAATACCCGAGCTAGCTTTCGAAATGTAGTTCCATTCTCTAGGGCTAATCCGTTCAGATTCGGGCATTTGTTTTATATAATTTTTCGAATTTTTTTGCCGTCCATCGATCGCGTCCTTCAATCTTAAGATATTTTCCATAATGGTCTTGCTTTACCACGAGAGAAAAATTCGAGAGGACTCGTAAACTCCTGTGGACGCCCCAGAACATATAATTTGAGAGATCGGATTTTCCGCTCATGAGTTTGACTCGTCTATTGCTCGTTATCGTCTTCCAGTGGGCGTCTTTTCAAAGTAATCAAAGTTTTCATTAAGCAAACGCTAATTGGAGTGCAATTGTCTTGAAACCACGTATGCCCCGACCCCTTTCATCTCCAAAATGTTCCTCCTACCACCCTCAGCTCTCTCTCCAAACAACTAACATAAAACGAAAAACCCAAGCAAAAAACCCTATGACGTTTTTTCTACATGACTTTCACAGTCCTCTCGATTATGACGAAAGTATTGTTTGATCGATTGTGGTCTTCCAGTAACTGCTGCACTTTGGAGGACAAACTTGGAGTCTGTCCAGGGCGTAGGAAGAGGAAGGACGCAACTCCCGTGAAATTACTGAAAATAAATTCATCATTTGTTCTGATATTTCACTTTAGAGATTAGTTGACGTTAATTCAGTTTTTTATTATCAATCCAAATTTATTTTCAATAACAAATTACTCTCTCTTCTCGTCAGTTAAATTGGGAGTAGCTCTAACTTCTGTTCAGGGCAGCACTTTTCTTTTAGAATTCGCACAGTGACTGTTTATTATACAAAGTTATAGTGAACACGAGGAGACTTGAGATTTCATTGAGTGTTGCGGGAATAAAACTTACAAACCAGAAGGGGGGCCCATTAACATTGGCAAGTGAAAACAAACATTGGTAAAACCATTAAGGTCGTCAACTTGTTTTAAATACCTGGTAACACTTAGTACATACGCGACGACGACCACTTCGTTCAAGGAAAAAGTCAGTGAAGTATTTTTTTAAAAATCGAAACGATCTCTCTTATGCATGGGCAGTGAAAAATACTTTTACGTTTTTATATTCTTTCGTGTATTTTTATTCTGATAAGAAAAGGAGACATAGGAGAAAGTCCGTAAATGCTACGCCCTTGTTATTGAAACAAGGCTTTCGGGGAGGATTTCAGAAATCTATTATTTTTTTTCGAATGTGACATGATGAAAAAAGGTTATCTGGAAACCCTTTCATGAAACGTAAACATGAAAGCGAAAACGTTTTTCCGAGAACTAAGCCGATCAGACAACAAGTGATAATAATTGATAACACATATTTGTGATATTTCCGCAATCTTGACAGTCGGCAGTTTTTGCGACCGTTACAATTACAGAGTATTGCAGCACTAACATTGTATCGCTTTATTGCAGCCATCGGATTTGTTACGGTTTCTTCGATCAAATAAGATTGTACGCGCAAGAGGTCACGCCGTATGCAAATATTTAATGGATAATTTGATCAAATCAACTACAAGGGGAGGGGATACTTTGCTGTGATTTTGAGTGAGGTTGCAGCGTTGCTTTAAGAATGCAATTTCTCTCATATATCTATCTTTAACTCAATATGATATACTTCGTTTTAACTTTCGTATTTCGCTTCGTGAAGTTATAATTTTGTCTCCGTCCAAATGCAACTTGTCAACCTTTGCTTGCCTCCTTAAAAAAAGTATTCTTCTCAGACCACTGCTTAGACGGCGCATTATTTCGTAAAAACAAATTAATTCCGGATAGAAGTGTCATTTTAAAACAAAAATGATGCCATATTTGTTTCCACCATTTTCATACAGTGTGATCTTAGAAAATTGGAGCCAATATACGAGACCCCGAATTTTTAGACCACTCTGTATTATTGTTTTGTGCACCTTCTATTCAGCACGATAACTCAAGATGAAATATTTGAGCAATCGTTGTGTGCTTTGCACAAACAGAACCAGCGAATCTTCCAGTTTAATCATATAGGTGGACATTTTCTGGAATGACTTGTTAAATTTAAAATTAGTTATGATGTGCTTTCTGATCTGGAAATTCGACATCTTGAGGACCAGTTTGGCAAAGTCAATCCGAAGAAGGATATTTAATTTTTCACCTATAAGTTCAATTATTACCTCAGATTTAAGAATATTAATTTTTTTAGTTTCCCCCAACAACTCCTATATTATTTGTGGGAGAAACGACCGCGTCTCCAACGAATTTCTTTTTCTCTTAATTATAACAAAAAGCTCAATAATTACATTTTAAAATGTCTTATCTCTTCTCGATTAAGCGTATACATGCTTAGTCGCAGTTGCAACTCGAATCACTTCTTATATTTATTGACTGTGTTTGCTTGTGTTACACGCCAATGTTTAATGTTTGTAACCAATTAGAGCAGTCTAAATGTAACCTAATGTTATGTATAGCTCGGGGAAATCAATAGGTAGTGATTAGTTATAATGGTGCCAATTTATCGGAAACTGGCACAACCTCTATCGATGAGCAAATCCGCCTCAAACCAAAGTGAAGTCGGTGATGAAACTTAAATTAGTGGGAATAAACACTGTAAATTTATATTAGAAGTTTGCAGAATTATACAAAAATATTAAATTGTGCGATAAACTGCTACGCTTGAATCGCTGTAAAATTGTGATTGAATCATTGAACCAAACATTCAATGAAAAAGACAAAAATGTATTTTAAATATTACCCACTTTAAGATAGGGCCTATAGACAATTACCCACAATAACCAATTGTGTCTATTCGTGCTATTTTTAAGACCCCTGGACATATCAGATATTGGGATGGTTTGGAATGGATGTCGCCGGATTAAAGAAACTATGAGAACACGGAAGGCGAATAAAAGTTCTGGATTTTTCTGTTGTCCTTACCCGGCGCAATCAGTACATAACCTAAAAAGATTACCAGTGAAATAGAATATGCCAACTGAAGTCTCATTCGATATCATATGACATCATGATCTATGGTGGGGGAATGATTTGGTGTCGTCTGGCACAACCAAGACAAATCAAATATTTAGAAACACCGATCGAAATTTTGATTTAGAAATAATAAATTTTGATTTATACATGTATATATCCTCTCCCAGAATCTCCAAGACTTTTAATCTAGAGTAGCTATTTTGAAACGAGATTTCGCCCATGTTTCTCGAGACATGAAACGGAATTGTGAAGAATATCGGTCTGGTTCTCAGTGAGTTCCAAATATTAATCTGACGTGTCGGCTCTTTGCCAACGATTTAAACGGGTCATTCATTCGATAAATAGGTGACAAAATTATCGGATTTCCGGGTCAAGCGTAATTGGGATTCCATTTGGAAAAATCTGTTTTATCTGAACTAGATAGGAAACCTAATTTAGTGACGACGCATTCAATTTTGTGGGGCGAGGTGTTGGTGGGAGTTATTGGATTGGGAATTCCCATCAAATCGTGCAAACATTTGTCGAGCCATTTTCTTTTTTGTCGTTATCAACCGACTTCATTCTTATTTTGAATAAAGTGAATGCGTCCCGTTTCGAGATCAAGGGTTTGCGGTCAATTTCATGACCAATACGATCTTGTATTGGCCGCTGATAAAAATGCCATATATAAAGGAAACGGTTAACCTGTGTTACCTGTATAAGACCCACCATAGGCTCTTACCCAGTTCGATATAATCGATAAAAATTAAAACACTCCTGAATATCTGAAAAGTGTTCTTCTTACCCCAACTCACGGTAAGTTCAATTTTGATTTTTAGGTACATTCTCGCTGTTCATATCTCGTATAATCAATTGACGGGATCATTTATTTATAATCAACAAAAAGTGTTTTAAATGTTCAAGTGTAGATTAAGTTTCTTTAATTGTCATTTTCGTATATCCATAAAATAATGGTATTTGTTTTTACTAACATTACTTTCGAGCTTGTGAGTAGCATAAGTTTAAAGTGATAAACCAGTACAGAGGCTGCTCGTATCGATATTTCATTCGCAACAACAAACATTTGTGAAAATTGTTTCACTTTTTTGTATACAGAACAATTGGCAATGGCTAACCCAAGACAGATACTCGGTTTTATTATTTGTGTATTATATCTTGGATTCAATGAGGTAAGTCGCCCATCCATTGTAGCTTTCAACGTTTTGCTTTTTCGGCAAAATGGTCATTAACTCGACATCCGACTTGGCGTGCTTCAGCACTATTTTATTCATTCAAGCACACTTGTAAATATTTCACGAATACAGAGAATTTTACGAATTATGTATATCGCATTTTAGACTGTAATTGTTCGACGGTTCAAATTTGTAATTTAAAATATTATTGGACGGTTTGTGTGCAGTGTTAAGGGAATAATTTATTTTAAAACGTTGTAGTGAGGCCAAAATTTTAGAATGATGATAGGACATCGAGGTCCATGTACTACTTAAGGATTTAAATGATATCCGCTGACATTTATCGTAAACGTAGAAGTCTATTAAAAGAATCAAGTCAGAAACATTTAAAACATGCAAACTTTAATGTTTGAAAATTGAATAGGTCCGTGCAGGTGGCAGCGGTCCCAATCCCTACTTTTGCGACAATCGAATTGCCGGTCTGTACGCGGACGCCGACAACAACTGCACCGCCTTCTACAACTGCGGCCCCCACCAGCTCCGTCTCCCCTGCATCCAAACCAAGATCTTCGACGTGGCCACCTGCTCGTGCCGGAACCGCACCGAACTGGCCGACAACTACGCCTGCGTGGCCAGCTACCGGCCCTGCATGCCGCCACAACCCACCACCCGCACCGTGACCACAACCGCCGCCTCCACAGTGACGCCCGCCCCCGAATCGAAGCCGTTCACCTGCGTCCACCGACCCGACGGTCTGTACCCGGCCGTCTCCAACCACTGCCGCTCGTACCACGCCTGTCTGAACGAACAGACCTACAACTACACGTGTCCACCGCCTCACCGATTCGACCACCGATCCTGCAACTGTCTACCCGATCAATCCGTGCGCTGCTCGCCCGTCCAGGATGACACCGAACCGTGTCGACCCGCTCCGCCCCGCACCACCACCCAACCACCGACCGCGGCACCACCGTCTGACTTCTGCCGCGGTAGAGGCTTCGGCTACTACGCTGATCTCCAACGCGGCTGCGAATGGTTCTTCGTGTGCCAGGGCGGTAACTTCCCGACGACGCAGTTCCAGTGTCCCTCGCACCTTCGTTTCGATCGTGACACCTGTCGCTGCGAGTATCCCTACGACGTGCTGTGCACGGTGCTGGATGGTGAGCCCTGTATCCCGGCCGAGCTAGCCACCACCACCACCACCATCGCGCCGCCGCCCACCACCACTCCATCGCTTTCGCCGGCCCAGAAGTTCTGCCAGGGTCGCCGGGCCGGATTCTACGTGGCTCCTCACCTCCACTGCCGATACTTCTACTCGTGCGTGGACGGCACGGGTAAGGACCGGTTGTACCGATGCGTGACCGGATATAGTTTCGACGAACGACGTGGTGCCTGCAAACCAAAGGATCAGGTACCGTGCACCCAAGACGGGGATGGTGACGTCCAGTTGGACGGATCGATCGAATGGGTGATCAAACGCTAAACGTAGCCAATAATTTTTTTTTTACATTTTGATTATTGTTCTTGATGGATGGTTTTATTTATTTTTATTTTTTAAATCATGTGTAACGGGGAAAGAGAACGCCACTGAGACAGGTTTCTCTTTGGCGGAGTTTCTCTTCATTCTGAAACAATTCCGTCATTTTTAAGATGGAATATTATTTTCTCTTGTCATATGTGAGGGTGGGTGATTTTTCAATTGATCTCTTGATTTGTCTTCATCTGACAAGTCGCAGGTTTGATTTTTTGGGTTTTGTGTTGACGGGAATATTATTTTCAAAATACTGTATATTTTAATATGTGATTTCTGAATTTTTCAAACTGTTTAGGTTAACGTCTGGTAAATTATAATTATGTCGCGTAATTTGTTTTAAATGTAATTGGAATTTCATATATAGATGTCGGATCAAATTTTTGAAGTTTGGTTTGAGGATCATGACGTTAAGGGATAAAAAAAGTTGCTATTGATTAAGGAATATGATGTTAACGGACACCTAAAGTTTTTTGAAAATAAAGCTCTTTACATGTTCGTATTTTCTTTTTATATTTTTATCTTAAATGTCGGATGTGTATTTTGTTTATATTTACAGAGATACAAAGGCGTTTGAAATACAGTTGAATTAAAACTGCACCCGATGAACAATCGTTGGCGATCATTTGTATGGCTGCCCCGTGTAGGCGAGCAATCACACAGCGCAATCTAAATGATCAGTGCTATGCGGGGAAGCCTTCATTAATTGCATGCATTGTCCCAGAATTGCATCACGCTGTGAAACAACGTAACATTGCAACACATGGTTTCAAGATCCTGTAGTGCAGTGAAAGATATTCTATTATCTCATAACATTCGCTTTGTATTAGTCATCTAAAGTTGAACATATTTTTTCAATATGTTTCTCGAATATTCATTGAACTGGGCGCGTTATCCAGTGACGAGATCGTGTATTGTGGAAACGTGTTTCGGTCGTGATGGAACACGTTTGTAGGGAGGAAGGGGAGGATGGGGGGTTGAATCAATTTTGTACGGTCTGTGGAGACAAATGTCGGGGCTAGCTGGAGCGGAATCGATCCTCGGCGCTAGCAAATTTCGTCACCACTGAGCAGCGGAGATGACGTCACCTCTATAAATATGTGCAATCCGGAGCAATTGTGGCGCAATTGGTGTTTTCGAAGGAGGGAGCGCTCGATATGTTCTAGTCTGCTATATAGTCTCGTGTTGGTGAGCCGCACCCTTCTGTAGATCAGCTGTGCCAAGAATCGAGATACTTTTGTCACCTCCCTCTCTTTCGCAACGTTTAACCGGTTCGAGTGCCCTTTTTCAACATCCCTTTGCCTTTTTGCCAACAAAAAAAGAAAAAAAGAAGTCGTTGTACTTGGATAGCCCGTCTACGTCGTCGCCCAGAAAAACAAGTAAGCTCTCTTTCTCTCTTTTGTTTATTATCAAAAATTTCGTGTTTCGTGGATCGGTTCTGCTGTGACTGCGGCACGGGCATCACTCATTTAACCGCACCTGAGATAGTCGTGGACATCCGTGTGTGGGATAAGGCTTATAATACCGGCACAGCTGACTGAAAATCAGAATCTCTGTGTTTGTTATCTATTACGTTTCGGGTACCAATTTTGAAGGTATGTTACTATTTACTTGCATGGATGGATTTGGCTTATAGTGTCTCCTGTCCCTATCAATTTCGACCTCTCGATTGTCGGGGGAATGAACGCCGGGAATTAGATAAATAAAAATAGGGATACCCATGCCTCGAAGTATTTTTGTTTATGTACTGCTCAAAACCAAGGTTACCCCAGTCACGATGTAGTGTAGCAACCGCTTTGTAGATGTTGCCAGTCTGCATTTCTTTTTTTGTCTTTAAGTGTACAGTTGTTTCTTCATTCTCGTCCTATTGGAACGAAGTCACTTTATGTATTTAATAATTATCACGGATGCAAAATTACATATATTGACTTTCCGTAACAAAATACAAGTATTTTCCAAGAACTAATTCTTCATGATTGGGAGGATCACCTACACCTATTGAAATTAAAAAAATAATAATGATATAATTTTTAAGTTAAATTGAATGTCATTTAGATGTCCACTTCAAAATATTTTGCATTGAGATAAGTTCCGTTTGATTTGGATATAAAAATGTCCTTTATTGCAGATATGTGTTGCTGCATCAAATGTCGATTCTTCTTGTTGTAATCATTTAATCATTTTTTTTAAATGATAGTTTCAATTAATTTTACTTTATAAGTCTGTTTGACTAATCGAAAAGTTCTATGACCGCAATAGATATTAAATGTACGTTTAAATCCCTTGTTCATAACAAAATTAAAATTGAAGATGTTGGTGACAATGTAATTTAATGTTGTCACAATTTTGATTCATAATTCATAAATTGTTGCTGATTATTAATTTTGTTGGTTCTGTTTGTTGCAGATAGTTTATAGCTAGATCGTCGACAAGATGGTCGAGGTGGTGAGTGCGTGGGAGCGCATCCACTGCTGGATCGACGACAACGCCTCCGAATTCGGCGCCTACCTGTGTCCGGGCGCCACCGCCGACGACCTCCAGTATCTGGAGTCCGCCCTGGGTCTGTCATTGCCCGACGATTTCCACGAACTCTACCGCATCCACAACGGCACCTACGAGCGGCCCCTCTTCAACGGCTGCTACTTCTATTCCATCGACGAGATCGTGGTCGAGTGGCAGAATGCCAAGGAGGACCTGGAGAAGTACCAGCTGAACCAGGGCTGCGTCGACGACGAGGAGGATGTGGAGGTGGAGGCGGAGACGGAGGCGGACCAGGGTGAGGAAGGGGTGGTGGTGGTGGCGGCCGAGCCCGAGACCGACGAAGGTGGGAGTGGCGCCGCCACTCCCATCGCCCTACACGGTGGCTGCCAGCGAACCAGCCGTAAGGTGCGCTACAAGTGGTGGGATAATCTGTGGGTACCATTCGCTGGTTCCGGTTTCGGCGACACCATCAATTTGGATTTGGCACCAGCTAAGGCCGGATCCTACGGACAGATCATTGTGTGGCGGAGGGACTTTGGTTCCCAACTGTTGGCCAGCAATCTGGTGCAGTTTCTGCAGGGGTTCGCCGATGATCTCGAGAGAGGACGCTACGATCTGCGGTGATCCAGACACGCGACGAATTCGGCTGGCAAAATGGTAAAAAATATTTACCCCGGAAATACTCTGTAAATCGTTTTTAGATAAGCTGAACTGTGAAAAAATTGTGCTGAGATATTTCTTCGTATATTGCAAACGTCTTTTTTTGCCAAAGACTTGAAATTGGTGGTTGTAGAGTCTCTGCGAGTTGCATTTTCTCTGTCATTTTTTACTACTACACAAAAAATAATAATTTCGTTCATGTAGGCCAACATGAACTGAATAGAAAATGAAAGCGGGTTATGCGAAGTGGCAATTTTAATCATCATGAAATACTGTGATACTGAAATATAACTATCTTGATAATTTCAAAGAGCAATCAGATAGAAGTTCCTCAACATTTATTTATTTATTATTTTTTATCAAAATAATGTGTAATACTTATTCGTTAGATATGACCCTCCAATTTTCGTTTCTGTGCACCAAAGATAAATTACTTTGTTAATTTAATAACTCAAAATATATTTTTGCCGAGTCTGGCTTGATGACCTCATGAAATTAATATCAGATCTATTAAGTTCAAAGATTGTTACGATGTTGGTTCCTGGACAGTCCTAAGCGAAAGATAAACCTGGTATGATTGATACTCCAAATAATAATAAATGAGAGTTGATAAGTATGAAAATAATTGAGTATAGTAGATACCGGGAAACTCAATTGTTCACAATTATCAATACAAATTTAGATTTATCTAGAGTTCGTCGCGTCGTTTTTCTGACAGCCGTGTCAAAGAACCAACATCATATTGGTTTTAATTATACTGTTATTCGTTTTACCTGAATCCAATCATTGTTAAAGATGTACGAAATGTCCATTACTTTTATGAGAATTTGATCGTCGCGAATCTGAAATTTATATATATTTTCAACCAATGTGACTCGTTAACAATTCAATTATGAATTAATAAAGATCGTCATTCAAGTTTTAATCGCCCTAACTGATCTTTTTTATCCGACACGAGACTCTTATCATTGATTCGTGGTGTGACACACAGTTTGAAATCGTAATACTGTGCAGGGCAAAACCGGATGTTGATTCGCAACTGTATTGAAACCTCTGTTTGGTGACTACGCAGTTGGCAAAAGTCTCAGTACTAATTTTTCCAGACACGGTTTATCGACTGTATTGTTAAAGCCGAACGCGCGCATGCCCAATGTGATTTTTGAATGCACCGAGCTGCTTAATTTGCATACTGATTACTGTCCACACGATTCATTTCATCTATTGGCAGGATAATTGGTGTCCCAAACAAGTTAAATCACACGTTGGAAGAGGATACGCCATTAATCATCTAATTCGTGTGACTTCGGTCTTTTTTATATACTCAGGTTGCAAAAACGAGCAGCTTCTGTACGAACGTCATTCATCTGCGCTCATCGATCATATTGTGATATTAAGTAGTAAGGCAATTCAAATTGCAGTACTTTAATTTTAGCATGAAATTCTCATGTATGCAGATACGAGCCTCTCCTGTGAGTTGCTACTTCTAATTTTCTTCAGTTCTTTCCTACCACGACATAAGACATTAAGCGTAATCCTCGTTATCGTCTTTGAGTACTCTTTGTTGTCCAACATTTTTTTCTTATCGTTATCGGTCGCTTACCCGTTACCTAACACCAAAATATTTCTTCGTAATTTTTTGCCTAGGGTACGTACATCTACGATCTAATCTGGGTTACTTCTTTTATTCGGAGGGGAAAAACCCAGACAAATTTGGTGCACCATCCATGGCCACTACGAGTGCGGTGTTTGGATTGTTTATTTTCTGTTCAGGGATTTGTTTATACAGTCGAATTGTGTGTACAGCGTGTACACGTCATCCCTTTCGTATTGCAAAATGCAGCGAAGGTCTACAATCTGCATATGTTCTACCTCATCTATTAGGCAGAAAAAGATTTGTGTAAATTGAGGAGAACTTGTTATTATGGTGATCTGATGTGCTAGAAATCGATAAATTATTGTCCTTTATTTTGAGCTGCTTGTGTTTATTTTCTGAATTCGCCGTCTAGCTCTGGATGGGAAATTTTATTAATGAAATTGAAAAATAATTTAGAAATCACGATTATAAAAAACATTTTATTATCTTTTAAGATGTTTTATTGGGTAACCGCGTTGGCTTCCATATCCCCAAGCATTTTTTCTACCCTACGGATACGGCATTAGCTAGAAAAGCAAATAAAGACAGGATCTCATCTACTCCTAGTTCCTTCTGCGAATCTACTTCTGATAACATTGTTCTGAAATATGTGGATGAAATGGTGTGGGTCAATTGGTAGCCAAAGTTTACTCGTGGTGTTGTCTATAAAAGAGTCTCGACTCTTTTGTTTTGGAAAACAAATACGCTAATGCTCCGGAGCAACGGTAACTTGTTATTGTGTGACATGTCGGTGTGATCGTTGAACTCGAGTGAAAATTTTGTTAAGCTCTTGGAGAAAGGTGAATAACTATTTCGACAGGAACACACATTCAGAAATCAGGTAAGCAGCTCATTTTTTATTTGATTTTTTAAAAATTATTATTGTAGTGTCTAATATCTAGAATTCACACATTGTTGTCTGGTCTTGAAGAACTTATAATTTGAAGATTTAATGTGGTAGCACGATTTCGTGCCCTAGTTGCTGTTTCACTGATATTTTTTTATAAAATAAGTTATTGCATCTTACAAGTATATTTTTTTGTTGATGTTTTGTAGGCTTTGCGCTGACAATAATATCAAATCATGGACATTCTACTCCTAATTCTAATGCTGGGACTGCATGTAGGTTGACAAAACTTCGTTGTCTATTCAATAGGTTTTCTTACACACTCTAGAAAAGCTTGAAACATTCCTCTTGTTGGGAACTCCGTTTAATCGTGAAATCAGGTCTCTAACATCAATGACAGGCTTTAAAACATTTCCGATGCGATCGATTTTGTATTACAATGTTAATTGACCATTTACAAAATTAATTTTTTATTCGATCTATCGTACGTCAAACCGTTCAACAACTGTTTCCAACTTTTTCGTCAAAATTAGTTTCAAAATAGAAAATAGCTGGCGAAATTCCTGCAAGAGAAATAGTTAATAGTGGCAAGAGTTGATAATTAGGTTACCCCTAATTAGCAGGCAATCACACATTACTTAATGCATGCGAGTGGATGAAGGCGTGCGTTGTGTGATTGCCTGCTAAGTGGGCAGCACTTCTTGTACTTCCTGCGTCTAGGCATTTACAAGATATTGAAAACTGTCCAATGATTTGTGAAATCAGGGCGTCGTAGGCGATTCACTTGAAGATCTAGGATCCGGTCTAGTGACTTCGGAAGAAGACGAGAAGGTCAACTCCTACTACTACCAGCACCCGGAAACCGAATCGAAGGACCGTGGCGCCATCCTGCCGCCCCGCCGGTTCTGCCAGCAGAGGGCGCCAGGGTTCTACGCCGATCTCGACTCAGGCTGCAGCAATTACTTCCGCTGCAGCGCCTCCCCCGGTGGTCACGGGCAATCCAGCCGCGAGACGTACACTCACTGCCCGCTGGATCTGGCGTTCGATCCGGTCACCTGCTCGTGCCGTTCACCGGGCGAATTGAGCGCCCCCTGCGGAGAAGAGACGCACCCCACGTTGCGGTTACCTGTACAAGGGACTCTTAAGGGCGACGTGGACGTGTGCGACCATCGATTACATGCTTCGCACTCGGTTTGTTCCAGCCGTGGAACCGGTTGGTTTGCCGACGTGAACAACGGATGTTCGGCGTTTTTTTTCTGCCATAGTCGGCACGATCGAAACCCGGTTTACGTCCAATGCCCTGTCAATATGAAGTAATTTGTTTTAACAAGATCGCAATTTAACTTTCCCTAATTTAATTAGCAATGTCATTAACCAATTACATGTAAATACACCGTCCAAATTAGGTTTTCATCCGAATCGTGTGTGTGTGTCCACGAATCTGAAGTAATCTGCGATGCGGATTTATCTCTGCAGTCATGCATAATCCCAGAGTTCGACATGTGCGAGGTAATAAAAGCAAAATTAATAACAAAAATAAAAGAATTAATTTAAATCAAAGAGCGTTTAAAGCATTTCATGTCATTGAAATTGTTTAATTGTCACATTTTTATGGCGATATTGCTTGATCTAAGCAATACAATATAATTATCTTAAACATTTTAATATCAAATCTTTTCTTTTACAATGTTAGTATGTGCCACCTGGCACTTACGTCAGCAACTACCACGATTGCAGTCGTTATTTCCTCTGTGTCGAAGCGAGCGAAGAGACCTATTGGTTCGATTGTCCGGAAGGAGAACGGTTCGACATACATCAGTGCACATGTTTACCATCTCGAGAAAGTGAGTTTAAAATCATTATGCGCAAATTTTGTTCACTGTTCAGTCAGTTTTTCAATATATTATTTATAACAAATACATTTATTATTTTTATTATTGAATTTAATTTTTACTTATTGAATATGATATTTAATTATCATTTCATGTTTCTATTTTATTTACCGTGGTGGTTTATTTACAAGTGCAGCTAACACTTGATTAGTTTTATGTTAGGTTGCAAACATCTTAATTTGAATTGATAAATTATTAAGATATATTTATCATTTGGCAGAGTCATTTCAATTTTCTATTGTTTTAATTATTTCATTTACATTTTATAAAAGCCAATTGTTCGAAGACATGTCATGAGGTGGAAGCTTGTCATCAATCACCAACGACAACAACGACCATTGTTCCAACCACCACCACACCTGTCCCAACCACTACTACGACCACTGTGCCCACCACCACCACACCTGTCCCAACCACTACTACGACCACTGTGCCAACCACCACCACACCTGTCCCAACCACCACTACGACCACTGAGCCAACCACCACCACACCTGTCCCAACCACTACTACGACCACTGTGCCAACCACCACCACACCTGTCCCAACCACTACTACGACCACTGTTCCAACCACCACCACCACCCCTGTTCCACAGCCGCCCAGCGAATGCTGTTTCAACAAGGAGAGCGGCTTCTACCCGTATTACGAGAGCGACTGTCGCTGCTACTACTCGTGCGATTCACTTGGAAATCGAACCCGTTCCCACCTGTGCCCGCCCTGGTTCCAGTTCGACGTGATCACCTGCTCGTGCCAGCCGGCCGCCTACGTGACGTGCCACCCGGAAGACGAGACCACTGGCTGCCTGCCCCATCCACCGTCCACCCGCTCCACCCCCACGCCGCCAACAACACCACACTCTCACTTCTGTCACGACCGCTTGCCCGGGTACTACGCTGACCTGCATCGCCAATGCGAGTGGTTCTTCGTGTGCGAGCTGTCCGGCCATCACCATCACGTCCACCAGGTGAGCCTTTTTTAAATATTCAATATGTGTTTTTTTAAACAAGATTTTAATTGATTGATTCATGATTAGGAGGATACGCTCTCTGCATTCCAGGTGACCAATCAGTTCCAGTGTCCGAGTGGCCTGCGTTTCAACCACTGGACTTGCGAGTGCGATTACCCGTTCCGCGTGCCCTGCACCATCTTCGATGGCGAACCGTGCTTCCCGAGGACCACTACTGCCGGACTCACGGTGTCCACCCCTTCGTCGACTCATACACCCGACCGCAAGTGTGAGGGCAAATTGCCGGGCATTTACGTGGACTGGAACAACGGTTGCGAGTACTACTACCTGTGCGTGGACGACAATCCGGATCCGTTCGTGTACCAGTGTGACGGGCACTACAAATTCAACGCCACCTCCCAGAATTGTGACTGGAGCGATGATGACATTTGCAATCCCTTTCCCTAAAACGCAACACATAAGAAGACACATCTGTTAACAGCATATATGGATCCACATTGCATGTGTAATTCGGACGTCATAAGTACGAATCGCATATGTATCTTACCGATTGTACATTACAGTACATTATTGTACATACATGTATGAGGCTATGTGAACGTGCCTTAAAAGTTGTTTGTACTTTTATACTTGATTTGTAATTAAAGCTACTGTTCATTTTGTTGCTTTTCGTCATATCTCAAATTCGTATGAACAGCTCTTATGCTTTTGTAGATCATTTTGGTAAGAGTTCCTTTCATTAAGAAATTGACCCAGCCAGAAAATTAATGTTACCCGGCCATAGAACCTGATTACTCGACTAAATCAAAAATACAGACTAACATTCGATTGTTCTTACATCTTTCAATGCAAAATCCAGAAGTTCCAGCAGCTAATAGTCATATACTGGATTCAAAATTAGCGCCATAGAAACCTGTCATCTTATATCCGAGTTACACTGGGAGCGTACTTCAGGTACTTCAGGTAATTTGGTAAATGTCAATTGTGTTTGAGATTGGGTTAATCAATCCTTCGAGATTGCTGACGTGTTCTTGTAATACAGATTGCGCGGCCGAATAGTATTGATAGTTAAACGCACCTCATATCTGCACGTTTGAAATTCTTGAGAGCATTTAAGTCGGGCGTGGTTGATTCGAGAACGCCCAGCCCTGCTGATCCACGAACGAACTTGTCGAGTTTGTTCAATGTATAAACGCACTTGTGGCTGGCACGCTTGGATTACGTATGCTTGTCAAGGTAACTAGGATATAGTTGACGGCAGCGACCCCCACGGCCGTCATAGCAACCTTCGTATTCCGCCTTCTCCGCCAGGCGGCTCTGTCGCCACAAGCGACGCGGCAGTTTTCGTTTGATGTAAGGTGGTGGTGTGATCGCGAAACTGGAGCGATCCGGTATCAGTTTTGAGTTTTGATGTCGATGATTCCCGTGGCGGATTCCGGACTAGAATTCTGCTTAGTTGGCCTGAAACAATGCAGAGACTGCCGTCGTTCGCCGGACTGGTGAGAACTTTGAGGGTGGGCAGTTCAATTAAGAAGCAGTTGAGCGCGCCGAATGGACGACATGTGTTGCGCATCGGCGCGGCCCAAGTGTGGCCCGTCCGTGCCTTCGCTTGCACCGCTGTTTCGGCCACCCGAAAACTTGACAATTACCTGACTGAGGAGGATGGCTTCGTTCATCGGCATATCGGACCCCAGCAAAGCGAGCGGAGACAAATGATGGACTACATTGGCGTTTCGGTAATGTATGGGTCATGCATGCTGCCCCTGCGATGCATCTAATGTTTTTGGTGGTAGTAATGTTTCCAAGTGAGGGCACACTGGTACGAAATGTGCGCATTTTAGCCAGTACCATTTGTTTAACCCCCCCCCCTCCCAAGTTCTTTCCTTTCGAAGCACCACCACTACATGTTCAGATGTTTGCTATCTTTGGTACTCAATATTTTAAATTGTCACTTAATAGTATCAGATAAAATGTGCCTACAGGTTGTAATTTCATTTATCTGTCGAAAAAATGAGCAAAAATAATGTTTTATTAAAACCAGCGTCAAGAGCCTCTTGATTATATAATAAAAGATTTTGTAAATTATGATGTCACACATGGATATAGAACGGTAAATGCAATTTCTGTTCATGTACGGTACATTAATGAAAGCTCGTACATGTACATTGTAAACGATGGTCTTGACATAGTCTTCTATTGGGCTATACGTGTGTTTTAAATGACGCATGTAGGTCGGTCGATCAGCTGTGCTCCACTTGGCAGTTTCCTAGGGAGGCCAGGGCTTCTCGTCCAAAGTGCATGTACAGTATTGGCACACATGTCATGCCACATGCGTAGAAATTGGAATGCGGCTAATTTTCACTGCCAACCTGTCATTGAAATTTCCTTTGCAGCCATTTGTCATGTTTGAAACGTGACACTTATCATTTCGTTCGTCTTTTATGAGCATTGTCACCGACCACCGATCTCTAGCGATCTCAAGACGAATTTTTTTAAAAGATTTTTCTTAGTTTTTGTTTCTAAACTGGGGAGCCAGTTTCTGTGGGTTATGTTTTTATTTTTATTTGAAAGATTTACAATTTAAAGAAATATAGAATTGAAATGTAAACCATTAAAAATTTTCAATTTTGTCCAATTTATGAATATGTAAAAAAACTCTTTGGCCCAAAGTAATCTATACATCTATTCATAAGTTTAAATTTTAAGTATTCATAGTTATCAGTTTTCAATTTCGTGCAATGTGTGTTCTTCATTTTTTGTTTCCTGGAATGTTCGGAGATCTTTGTCGTTAAGAAGCATTAGAAAAATCATTCTCCAACAGCCCTGCGGTTGCCTGCTTTTTATATGATAGTTTTATTGACCCATGTGAACATTGTGTATGTGCTACAAAATGTAATTCGCACCGTTGCTATGATGGATACCCCTGCAATCGATGGCTTCCAAATAAACACAACGTCCGGTCGATACAATAATTTTGCTTTACGTTGTCGCAGCAATCCCTTCACGTACAACCGTTCGATTGCTTCTCGAGTTCTCGTAAAATTGGCGAGATATATTATTTATTTTTTCTCTTTCTAGTCGCTACGAGATCTCACTGATAAAACTGTTCCCCATAACATCAGGCTACAACGAGACCTTGACCTAAGCGCGCCACTGGGTAAGGTGCGAGGCAGTAATGACCTATTTTAAAGTTGCGAGCCAATAAAATAGCCGGTTTCTCGAGCTATTTTTAGCGCAGTAATGGCCTACCTGGATTGCTTTGATAGATTGAGTGGTGACATTGATTAATTTGCTTTTATAAAGAACTTGTTCTACTTTTTTTTGTTAATTTTCATTAATTTAAAAAATACTATTAAAAATAAATAAGTCGTAAGAGTCGCATTCCTGCTATTTTCACCAATGGGAATGGACAAGAGTAAACTCGCGATTATTAGATCGTATGCGAATTGTAATCTAGCCATATTTTTATTCATGAAAATAAAATTTTAATTTCGTAGGTGAACATGAACTCATTGAACGGATTAGAAAAATTGCGGAGAGAAATAAGATCTGGAGGTCCTATATCGGAATGGGCTACTACAATTGCTACACACCCCATACAATTATGCGAAATATATTTGAAAATCCGGGATGGTAAGTTGTTTTAATCAAATCAGACTTCACTCTTATCATTTTTCTACTTTTGTTTTCGTTTCTCAATACCATATTTCTCAATTAAATGGCGCAAACAGAGTTGACAGTTTGCACCCTAGCGTTGGTCAAATTTTGCAATTCGTGTTGGATATCATTTTCCCTGCAATAGTATTTACTACAGTTGACAAATTGGCTACCATATTTCTTTTAGAGAAAACAAACCTATTTTAAAGATAAATTGTGATTTGTCCCCTCCAATCGCTGACATAGATATTTCCATCTACATTTGCTATCAATTTAGGTGACCCTTATTGATGAACACCCAAATTGGTGATTTCGCTACTCGAGTTTTATTCACAGTTTTACAGTAACAAAGTTCCTGTATTTTAGAAGACATTTTTTAAAAAGTCTAAACTAAGTATCATAATATTTGCGAATAAACAACAATTTTATTAAAATTTCATCTCAGTTGAATTAAGTAATTTTTTGTTCATTTTTTCTCAACATTTCTGTCCACCGATTTTTAATTTGAAATATTTTTTTAATATTGTGTTAGTGTATTTATACACTTGTTCCGAGTGGTATATGCTTTTAATTGTTTAATCAGCGCTAACAAATGTATGTAATTGATCAGGACCACTCAATATACGCCGTATCAGCCAGAAGTTTCTCAGGGGCGATTGGAGAGCTTGCTAAATTACCAAACAATGGTGTCCGACCTTGTTGGACTGGACGTGGCCAATGCCTCCTTGTTGGACGAAGGCACTGCTGCAGCTGAAGCAATGGGACTGTGCTATAGGTGAATAATATATTTTTTATGAAACCAAATTGCCTAAAGAATTTCAGTTTGGTCGTTTTTTTCAAAGTATAGCAATGCATTTCTTATATCCAGGCATAACAAGAGACGCAGGTTTTTATTATCGGACAAGCTTCATCCTCAAACTCTGGCAGTTGTACAGACACGAGCAAGGTATATCTTATTTATAAGTTCATCATTCAGACGTTCCAGATATTTTATCTGCTGTTCAATAAGCGGCTCTGAAATGTGTCAGTAAGCCACTGTAATTGTGTTGCCTGAATGAGGTTTTTTTTCTGGTGCAGTGCAATGGGAATCGATGCAGTCATTGTGCCCGACAAGGATATGGATTTCGGCAAGAAGGACGTTTCTGGCGTAGTCATTCAATATCCTGATACAGACGGCTCGATCAATGACTATTCCGAGTTTGTGGAAAAGGCACATGCCAATGGGGTAGGTGGCTATTATTATTATTTCCCTTCGAGAAATTACATTGCAGTGGTGAATTAGCGTCCAAATTTCCTTTTCCGCGATCAGCTATAAAGGAAACTAATTAATTTGGTTAACGTGTATGGTATCTTTTAATCTAATAAATATTGAAATGAAAACTGGACGATAGAAATTATTATGGGTTCTACTCTTAGCATTTCTAAAATGATAGTTGAATTCTCATTCGCAATCTTGCGTGCAAACTTTGTTGGCTTTCTGATGTAAATCTTTGTGTTATCGATATATTAGTGCCTAAGCACCTAGAGGGGTAAAGAAACGCCTGTAGAGCAGAGACTACAGTGATGAGAAATAAAAAAAATTAATATTTTAACTTTTCGTTTTTCTATCTTACCTTACTCTTTATGATGTATTTCGCTGAAACAGTGACATTTAAAAACCAAAATTTGAGAGATAAATTTATATTCCGTCTGCCCTTGAAATAAAAGATATATTTTTATCATTTTAGTCGCATTGGTAGATGACTTAAACATAGTATTTTTATCATTTTCTAGACCCTGGTCGTATCGGCGACAGACTTGCTGGCGCTCACAATTCTACGTCCTCCCGGTGAATTCGGCGTCGACATCGCCGTCGGCTCCAGCCAACGTTTCGGCGTTCCGCTGGGCTACGGTGGGCCGCACGCCGGGTTCTTCGCCCTGCGCAACAGCCTGGTGCGAATGATGCCTGGCCGCATGGTGGGCGTCACCCGCGACTCGTCTGGTCGTGAGGCGTTCCGGTTGGCGCTGCAGACCCGGGAGCAGCATATCCGCCGAGACAAGGCAACTAGCAACATTTGCACGGCACAGGCTCTGCTCGCCAATATGGCCGCCATGTTCGCTGTGTACCACGGGCCGCAGGGCTTGCGAAAGATTGCCACCAAGGTGCACAACGCCACCTTGCTTTTGGCAAAAGGTAACAAGAACATTGGTGCCAACAATTAAGTATTTAGAACAGCTGCATTACAATAAAGCATTTCACTATTTTAACAGTTTTTATTTTAAAATATATCTTTTCCCTCACTTATGTATTATTGAATTTTAAAAATTGAATCGCATTGGCACTTTATTTCAATATAGCGAATTTCGTTAGTCTTCACTGCTGTCTGCTGCGTTCAATCTCATTGCGTAAAAATGACTGGGCAGGTATGATATCAAGCGTGGAATTAATATGATTTTGTGCGTTTGACAGGTTTGCAAGATGCAGGTCACACCATCGAAAACGGTCTCTTTTTCGACACGCTCAAAGTGAACACTGTGACCGATCTCAGCGAAATCAAGCATAGGGCAGCTCTGAAAGAGATTAACCTGCGTTATCACCTGGATGGAACTGTACGTGATTTTGACTCCTGCTCATATTCAGAATTGAAAATTAAGCTAGTTAACGTTTTCACTCATTGTGAATTTATTTCTCACCAGGTTGGAATTTCACTCGACGAGACCGTCAAGGAGGAGGATATAAATGACTTGTTGTGGGTGTTCTTTGCCAAAAAGACTGTGGTGGGTGTTTTGTCCTATTGTGGAACTGTCTTATTTTTTGCACCCTTATTAGATGTTTTGTTTGCAAGTGGTTAACGTTGCATGTTATGTACGTTGAAGGCCGAACTCGCAGAAACTGCTCTTGAAATCCCCGAAGGTAGCATTCTGAACACCGCTTTCCGGCGTAGTTCATCCTTTTTGACGCATGCCGTGTTCAATAGGCAAGTATATATCGATTTGGTAGTGCATGGGAGATACTGTATATTGAAGTTGCAGTTGAAACTAGTCTGTGTCCCGTGTCTAATTTCGTAGTGTGGATGCTATAATATAATAGAGAACACCAAATGTGGTAGTCTTGTGTCGCGCAATTAGAATAGGGTTGCGCATCTGAATACTTAATTCATTTATTGAGAAATACTTTTAAATTATGAAATTTCTCGAAAAGTAAAATTCAATTGTTTGTTTTTGTACTTCTTAAGCTTAACTTGTAATTTATAATTTTAAGGATAGTAACTATAAGTTGGAATTGATGGTTCCCGCCATATCGTATAATACATAATGCCGGATTTTGATGCGACCGACACAGAATATAACTGCTAGGGTGATATGGACCCGAGCGATTTTATAGAAAAATGTCTTTTCATGCTTAAAAGCTGGGATGTAATTGGGTGTCATCTGTTTTTGTTTAGTCATCAATCTGAAAGTCGTATTGTGCGCTACATGAAAATCCTGGAAAATAAAGACGTGTCGTTGGTCCACACAATGATTCCGCTGGGCTCATGTACGATGAAATTGAATGGCACGACTGAAATGATGGTGAGTAGTGTTTGCCTGCTGGGCTTCTGATTTTGGTGACTCCTGGCTGACGTTGCGCTGACTTGGCAAATCGATTTTCTTGTTTCAGCCATGCTCGTTTAAGCACTTCACAGACATCCACCCGTTCGTTCCGCTGGACCAGGCACTGGGATACCAGCAGCTGTTCGAGGAACTGGGCAAGGATCTTTGCGAGATCACCGGCTACGACAAGATATCGTTCCAACCCAACAGGTATGTCTCGAACATTACCCGAGAACATATTTCTGCATCCCCCAAATTGTTCTGCGATATTGAAACAAATTTCTACTGTTTGGTGTTTTTGTCGTCCCCTATAAAAAAGCTTAAGATTTTTGCTTTGCAGTTTTGTGTTAACTGTTATGATTACATTTATTTGAACATTAGGAAACAATTATAGGATAAATTGTAATGATATCTTTTAAGGCTGTCTTTATATGATTGAAAATTGTTCGCATGTATCATTTTTGTTAATCTCAAACCTTGTGATTATTTTTTCTTAGTGGCGCCCAAGGCGAGTATGCGGGTTTGCGAGCGATCCGTTCCTACTTGGAGGCCAACGGCCAAGGCAAAAGAGATGTGAGTGTTTTACTTATATGTGAGATGTGAGTGAGTGTGATTTGAGCTGACCTCTGCCGCTTTATTTTGACTTTGGATTGAATTTTTTTTTAATTAAACAAGGTCTGTCTGATTCCCGTGTCCGCACACGGTACCAATCCGGCCAGTGCCCAAATGGCGGGGATGAAAGTGGAGCCAATCAATGTGGCGCGAGACGGAAGTATCGATATGAAGCATCTGAGAGCAAAGGTAGCTACTAATAAGAAAAAGTTTTATAAAACATTCTTAAATTTTATAATATGATGCTATTTGAACTTTCAGTTTTGTTTGAGCCATATATAAAAATGTGATTCGATAATATATTAAACTGATATTTGGAAGCTTGTTATTAATTAGTAGGTAAAAATTATAGATTTTAATGCAAATTTCCTGACAATAACAATCTTAAAACTATCTCAGATTAATTGCCGATAATTTCAGAATTATTTTGTCTTGTTGATCACGTCTTGTGCTGATATTTTAGATGGAAAAGCACAAGGATAATCTGGCCTGTATAATGATCACCTATCCGTCGACGAACGGCGTGTTCGAAGACAATGTTCGGTAAAAAATTTTAAAATTCCAATCAACTGTAGTCAACCGCACTACAGGCGTTACGTACCCCTCATGATGCTAAGGCACTTTGCGAGGGGCACGACATGTACCCCGGAATCGAAATTTTCGAGAGCCCTAGTGTTTGGCTGCTTTTGAATTTGAGCTCATCTAAGTGGAGATGTCTACATTCGTCTAATCTATTGCTTCACGGCCAATAGGGAAGTGTGTGATTTGGTTCACCAGCACGGAGGCCAGGTGTACCTGGACGGGGCAAACATGAACGCTCAAGTGGGTCTGTGTCGACCGGGTGACTACGGGTCGGATGTCTCTCACCTTAACCTACACAAGACCTTCTGCATTCCACATGGCGGAGGTGGTCCTGGAATGGGCCCCATTGGAGTGTAAGTGAAAAATAATATTTGTGCATTCATTCAAACTTTGATTATTTCCTTTCTTGATAAATGGTACAACCTGATTATTTTTCCCCGATTGCAATTTTAGAAAAGCTCACCTGGCTCCTTTCCTACCGTCCCATCCTGTGGTCAATCCAATGGCCTACCTCGGAAAACATGCCAAGTCGTTTGGGTCAGTCAGCGCGGGACCATGGGGTTCGTGCGGAATTCTGCCGATCTCTTGGGCTTACATAAAGATGATGGGACCAAAGGGCTTGAGAAAATCGACGCAGGTCGCAATTCTGAACGCTAACTATATGAGCAAAAGACTGGAGCCTTACTTCAGGACCATGTTCAAAGGGTCTCTCGGTAAAACATACTTGTCAATCGATTTGTTCCCGTTCTTATTTGTATCTGCCTACAACATTAAAATGAATTTTTTCAGGAATAGTAGATATGGAACCGATATAAGAAGTAATAAGAATATATAAGAGGATTGCGCTTGGACTGCAATCAAGAATCGGCAACAAGCTCATCAATAAACTATGTTTACATCTGATCTTCAGGAATAATAATTTTATTACTTTAATTTATCGGATAATGACGAAAGTGTGGGGTGAGTTCGTTTCGTGTTTTGTCGCGTGTTTCACAAACCTTCAAATTCTTTATTATATCTAAAGATCAGATGTAAACTTAGTTTATTGACGATCTTGTTGTCTATTCTTGATTGCAGTCCAAGCAATCCTCATATATATTTTTATTATTAAAATGAATGTTTTGTAACGTTGTGTTAATTTTGATTTTAAAGTTTTTTTGTTATTGTGTTAAGGTATGGTGGCACACGAGTTCATTATTGACGTGAAGGATTTCAAAAAGACTGCCAATATCGAGGCTGTCGATATTGCCAAGAGATTACAAGATTACGGTAAGCAAAATGGTTAATTTAATGTATTAAAATTAACCATTTTTCTGACTGGCAATCGTATTAATTGCGCAGTTAAATGAGATTTGGGTTATTGTATTTCTTTTGATTTTATTTTTTAAAACATAATTTGAAGGTTTCCATGCACCGACGATGTCTTTTCCCGTTGCTGCATCACTCATGATCGAGCCGACAGAGTCTGAAGATAAAGCAGAATTGGATAGGTTTTGTGATGCGCTCGTTTGTAAGTTTGAATTATATTTTGTTATTTTAAAAATACTAAAATGTTCATATTGCATTTATACTGAGTTATGTATAATATTACTTGTTTATGTGGCAGCTATTCGCAAAGAGATTAAAGACATTGAAGAGGGTCGCATGGATTCCAGAATTAACCCTCTAAAGGTAAAACTCGCTCTGCTCTTCCATTTTTTTCTTCAATTGAATTAAGATTTAGAACGTGGTGATTGATTACTTATTTTACAGATGTCGCCACATACGCAAAGAGATGTTCTAGGCACTGATTGGAACCGGCCATACTCGAGGGAGGTGGCAGCTTTCCCCGCTGTAAGTATTTTATATTTTTTATGCGAACCTTTTCAATTTCAACCTTGCATACAGCATTCAATGAATAGTAAAAAGAAAATACAATTGATTTGTCACATTTCATTATCATTTATAGCCTTTTGTGCGACCAGAAACGAAATTATGGCCGTCTGTTGGTCGCATAGACGACGTCTACGGTGATACTCACCTGCTATGTTCCTGTCCACCTATGGACTCGTACCAGTCACCGTTCTTGGAGTCGCTTGAAGAGAAGCGGCAGGTGGTGGCTTCCTCCTAGTGTGTGAGATTCGAATACAATTGCTTTTGAATTTGCTCAACAGTCAACAAAGTACAAATCCGAGTCACGTTGAGAGAGCCCTAATCTCAAAAATATGATTTAAATATTTTTAAATGGAATTATTGTTTGAGCGGTGGGTTTTTGATAGATATTATCTACACCCACTTTTAAAGTGCCTTTTAAAGTTGCCAATGCGGGAGATTCGATATTGATTGCTGTTTATTTTCTTGAAATGCTCTGGCCTGGGTGTCATATGATTATCATATCTATTTTCAGATAACATTTTTAATAAATATTCATTTCTAATGCTTCAGATAACTGGTTATTAATTTCGTGAATGGGTTGATCGTTGTGAACGGGTGATATGAGAAAAGTGGTTTCTGTTTATAGTCTTCGTTCAAACAGCATTCCTGGTTAAGTTTCAACTATTTTTCGCTAACAATATAATAGGAAGAACAACGTCTTAATTATTTTTCGCTAGTCTAAAGTCTTTGGGGCCAAATATACTATGCGCTTTCGTGTTGTGATTGTCATTGAGTGCTGTCATTGTGGTTGCTAGAAGATAATGCTTTTTTCTTTTTAGTTAAGAAATTAAAAAGTGTTTGACGAAAGGCATCATTTTAGGGTATCATTTTAGCCATGTCTCAGTTTTGTTGGAATTATGTGAAAAGTTCAATCTGCTGAGTTTCCTTACTCATATCGAGTCAATAATTTTTTGTCGTAAATAAATCGAAGTGAAAAATGTTACATGTGTTTCAAACTTATTCTTTATGGTTGAAGTTTCGAGCATTGTTTGAGAATGATTAACAATTTGTACAAAAATGTTATATTCATTTACGGGCCGTTCATTGGGCCTCAGGTTGCCGGGCCTTGTGAAGGACAACTTTGATAAGGTCATTGACCCGATTGAAAGATCTCTTTTGATGGCGCCGTTTTAAGTAAAAAAGCATTAGGTTTAGCGCCGTCTGGATGTGAATAGTATCTCACCCATGCATGAAATATGAAGTGAAATCACTGGCCACTAGATGGCGCATGCCAATGGGTGTGGCAACCTTAGTTTTGAAATTTACATGCCGAATCGGAAGCTGTCTGCTTCAGCAAAAGTTGATTTTTATGAACTTCGCTGCTGTGACATTTGTTCGCAGATGTATTAGTTTTAAAAACATTTTAATAATCGGGTGCAGGAAAACGCCAAGAATGTCGTCAAATTATCGTCCACTAACTTCTGGTAAATAATTTAGGATAATGACTGTTGCTAATTTGAAGCTGGCCAAGATCGTGACATGCGTGTGCATGGCATGCGTGTTGTACGTCGTAGGCCTCTGTGTGTTCGGCTTGATTTAGTTTCCCCTCATTAAAAAGTAACTGTAATGTTTATTTATGTAGGTTCGACCACTTTGGACCCTCCTCAAAAATCGCCTAACGACAGAAGAGACTACAGGTAAATAGAAATTATCCAACCAAAAAGCCAACTAAGGTAATCTAAAGTCAAATAAAAGTGAAAGCCCATTGTATTTTTCGTATTTTTTGTTGTTGCAGAACTATTGTTTTGAGCAACGGTCTCACAGCCCTACTAATCTCGGACAAAGCAGCCGTAGACAATAAGGAGGATTTCAGCGACAAGTCAGAGATCACCGCCACTCTTGACGACAGTACTTTTGATGGAACCGAGACGAGCGATAGCGAGTGGGAAGACCAGGACAGCGAAGGAGATGACGAGGATAGTGGGGAAGGAGAAGAGGAGGACTGTGGAAGTGACGAAGAGGATACTGACGTTGAGGAAGAAGGAGAAGAAGAAGGCGACGATCTGGAGAGAGATGATGCCAAGGTGCCGGCGGCAGCGCCCAAAAACCAAAAGATGGTGAGTGGTTTTGTGCTTGACCTGAATTTTCAAATTAGGTCTAAGGGTGTAAGCACGGAGCTTGGGCACAGTCTAGGAACACAGGTAGGAACCAGCGCCAAAAATCGAAACCGTGACCACCACTTACTTTTTACTATTTGGCATCAACGAGTGTTTTTAAAAAATGATTCGCCTGGTTTTCAATAGTTTCTACTATATAATAGTATATCTGTATAAGTAATAGTAACTGTAATAGTATGCCTGAATAAATCTCCAATATTTGTGGATGTTTTTATTCACTAGGCGGCGGCAGCGCTATGCATCCGTGTCGGGAGTTTCAGTGATCCCGACGATATACCTGGACTGGCCCATCTGCTTGAACATAGTACGTATTTCATTTTTGAAATGTATTTCATTGTTCTACGAACAATTCATTTTTAAATTTGCAGAACTTAATACTGTTATATTATACTGTTGGAGGCTTTGCAAACAGAAATATCATACCATAATCTAAAATCATCCAAGCATTATAATGCTGGAAAAAAATAACTGTATTTGCAAACTGATTATTTCAATTTAATATATTCACTCAAATAAAATACGTTCTTTCGTTTTCAGTGGTGTTCATGGGATGTGAGAAATATCCAACCGAAAATTCCTTCGATGCCTTCATCAAGCGTTGCGGGGGGTCAGACAACGCTTCTACGGATTGTGAAAGGGTAAACTATAACAGTCCACCGATTGAAGAAAAAAACACTCCCCGCCACAATATCATTTTCCATTTACTATTTCAATTTTTGATATCGTTGCAGACACTATTCCACTTCGAGGTTCACAAGAAATACTTCCACGATGCGCTGGACAGATTCGCTCAATTTTTCATTTCTCCGCTTTTGAAGAAAGATAGCATGAACAGAGAAATTGAATCTGTGGATAGTGGCAAGTTGTGCAGCTTCATACATTGGGCTTGCTGCCTGGACGTAGCACAGGTTTTATTCATATAATGCTCGAGTAACTTGACAGCACATTTCGGAGATAAATAATCTCCTATCTGTAAAAGAAAAAATGACTTGACCATATAAAATTTTCATTTCAATTTTTTCAATTTGGGTAATCTTTGATTATCCATTTACAATGTTCGTAATTTTCAACTGCCTGGTGTACCCTTCTAGAATTTCAGATGAATATTCCATCGGATACATTCCGAAAACAACAACTGTTTGGTAGTTTAGCAGTCAACGATCATCCTATGAAGAAATTTATGTGGGGTATGTGATTCGTGGAGGTTGATAAACCACAGCATCACATGTTTTTTTGTTTCGAAAGTAACGTAATTGATTTACACTTTTTAGGGAATGTTGCTACCCTCAAAACTAATGCATTGGAAAAGGGGATTGACGTACACGACCGTCTAGTTAAATTTCGGGAGAGACACTACTTGGCTCAGTATATGACACTTGCTGTCCAGTCACAGGGTTTGTAGCATTCTTTCGAAATCTTTCAATAAATTATTGATTTAAAGGACATTCAACAGTTGCGCTTATTCTTTTAGAATCGCTCAACACGTTGGAGCAATGGGTGACCGAAATATTTTCACAAGTTCCTTCCAAGTAAGTTTTTCAAAACTCGCGACAAATTTGTCCCTAATTAAGTACAGAGTATGCGCGTGTTTTTTAAATTGTTATCCTGTCTTAATTTTTTTAAAATTAATTTCCAGTGACACCCCAAGTCCATCGTTTTCGCAATTGAGTGATCCGTTTAACACCGATGCCTTTCGCAAGATTTATAAAGGTTTGAACCAAGTAAAGTTTCTGCAATGAACGGAAATTGAATCCTCTCTTTTGTTATGTTATATTGGAACATTTTGTTTAGAATTTTTCTCCATTTGTTATCCTTAATCGAACAACATTGCCTGATTGTTGATTCATCGATTTCAATGGTCCATTTTTGTTTGCAAAATTCTAGTTGTTTCAGTTAAGAACGTTCATCGGTTGGAAATTAACTGGGCGATGCCAAGCCTTTTAAAACACTATCGCGAAAAGCCGATGGAGTATGTGGGATTTCTGGTTGGGCACGAAGGAAAAGGCAGCATCTTGTCTTACCTGAAACGAAAGTAAGTGCAATTTAGTACAATAAAACAGAGCCCCAAATCCTGAGCCTGTAAAGTAGGCCAACCCAAACTTTATCCGTAACTGGTCTTTTGACCCCTGCCAAAGACCCCACCGGGTCTGCTGCGGGAAGACATTGGAATTTGTAACTTTTGACAAAATTAAGTAGTCGGTGAAGAACGCCTAGAAAAATTTCATATACACTTGTTACTTAAGATTTGCATTCCTTTACAGAGTGTGGGCCCTCAGTTTATGGGTGGACGACACCTCAACGGAGTTTGAAACGAATTCCTGTTACAGCCTCTTTCCTGTCGGAATTGAACTCACCGACGAAGGATTGGCGCACGTTTTTGAGGTGAAATATCTTTGGTGCACACGCTTAAAAGAGTTTTCATTTTGTTTATTTTGACAACTGGTAAAATTATAAATCGCTTTGATAACCAATTCATTTTCTTGTTCTATTTCATCTACGAAATATTAGGTGATTACGGCGGTGTTCGGATATATTGAAATGTTGCGTCGTGTTGGGCCGCAAGAGCGCATCTACAAGGAAATCAAAACCATGTCTGACACCGATTTTAGATGGCAGGAAGAGGTAACCATCAATTGCAATTTCCATTATTAATTATTGATTTGGAAACTGGGCAATATCATGGTTTTAATGCTGCGTACTGTCTCTTTTAGGGGTGCGCTGTTGATTACGTAGAAACTGTATGCAATGATATGCAGTTGTATCCTCCGAAAGATTTTCTTGTCGGCGATGGGCTCATGTTCGAATATAACGAAAAGGTAAATGTTCTTTTCTAAATAAAGATTCTCAAATGTAACGTTGTTGGATTTGCGCGCATATAAATGGGTTCTTTTGTCACTAAATAATTTATTATGTTTAAAAATGGCAGCGTATTAAAGAATACCAAGGCTTTCTGACTCCAGAGAACGCCAATATAATGATTTTCAGCAAGCAATTTGAAAAGGAGGGCATTTGTGACACTGTCGAACCCTGGTTTCAAACGCCTTATTGTGTGACTGGTAATTATTATTTTTAATTATGATATTGCAGATTTTTTTAAAACACAAATGTTTACTTAAGAATATAATACACGTAAAATACATACCAACCAATTTGCAATTTATATATGAATTTATTAATTTTTATAAATATATATTCCCAATAGATATTGACCCTAAATTCATTGAAGCTTGGAAGCGTAAGTGTTTCTTTGGATGATTATTAATAAACTTTAAATATAAATCTTTGAATCTTTCTAATTTAATAATCTGCCAATTAATGTAATTTATCTAAAAATATTTTTTTCAGATCTCGAGCCAGATCCCAGTTTCTGCATCCCTGAAGTAAATAGATTCATCGGTATGTCGAAATCCTTCCGATAAAATATATATTTTACCCAATTTTGGATCACAATTGCTACGTAGGACATTTTAGATAAAGCGCTATTATAACTCTTCCCTCATTTTGTTTAGCTACTGATTTTAGTATCAAAGATTCCGACCGCCTTCCAAATGACATTCCGGAAAAAATTCTGAACAACGAGCTGAGTTGTTTGTGGTACAAAAAAGATGACAAATTTCTGGTACCAAAAGGTGGGCAACGCCAAAATGATAATGAATAATTCTCCATTCTAAAAAAGAGTCGCACATGCTAACAGTATAAATAATGATTTCATTGTCCAACTCATTGTTTTAACTCTAGGATTTATTTATTTCCGTCTCATTTCCCCGGTGGCTCGAAGTTCGCCTCAAAGGTAAGTTGTGCTGTCCGTCACCGACGATACCGTGTACATATGAAACGATATCATCGAGGTGATCCTCGATGATATCGTTATATCGACAATTTTAATCTGGATATATCCACGCGATTTTTAATAAATCATTTATTTGTCCATTGATTGATGGAAATTTATATTATCTGTATTCACAGCTCAGTCATGTTGGACCTTTTTGTCAACGCCCTGGGTCAAAATATCAAGGAAGATGTGTACGCTGCTGAAATGGCTCATCTGTCCTACAACATTTACGACGATGAATCGGGATTAATTATTAGATTGAAAGGGTTTAATCACACATTGCCGGTACGTGGACCAGTCTTCCATCAACGTTTAATTTTTTATCCACGTTTCAGATATTTTTTAAACTTCCAGGATGAAAGGAATATTTTTTTTATTTGTTAGATCTTGTTTGAAACTCTAATGGGTCACATCGACAATTTTGATGTGACCGATTCCCTCTTCGATGCGCTGACTGCGAACCTGAGTAAATCCTACTACAACAACTTCATCAAACCGAGCAAACTGTGTCGGTGAGTGACGATCAACGGGTGTTGACTTATCCCTTTCTAAATTATATTTTTAAAAAAAGCGTTTGAACCCTCTTTCTATATTTCCAGCGACGTGCGTTTGTCCATTTTGCAACAGACTCATTGGACGCCGGTTGACAAGAAAGCTGTGGTCAGTCGACTGACCAAGGACATGCTTCTGGCCTTCGTCAAGGAATTCAAGAGCCATATTTTCATCGAAGGCCTCGTCCAGGGAAACATTACTTCAGCGGTAAGTGGTATTTGCTTTATACTAGAACCATTTTATTGGATATTTTCTTGGTACATTCATTACTTATCTATATTCTTTCCCGTTATTCTAAATTTATTATTCGTATCGTTTATTCCAGGAAGCTATGGAGCTGGACAAGATTGTAAGAACCGCTGTCAAGTGCAGAGAGGTCCCTTGGAACATGATTCCCGAGGTCAGAAAATTGGAACCTTTGGATGCATCTTTTTAGAAACAATTGATTTTAAAATTCGGGACATTACGTATTTGTAGTAAAGATAATTTGAATTAAATTTTTTCATGTAGGTTCGCGTGATGCAACTGCCAAAAGGAAATTTTATTTGTCGTGTTGCCAGTTTTAATAAGGAGGATAGCAATTCGGTGGTCACAAATTACTACCAGTCTGGGCCAGCTGACATATACAAAACGTGTATGATGGAAATACTAATGGTAAGGTTACCACGTCCAGAGCTGCATGCCTAGTTGTCAGTGTGTGCGTGCACTTATTTCGTAGTATCGAGGTTTTTGCACGGTTGTAAACACCGGTTGTTTGAGAGCAAGCATCTCTCTGGCTTGCTGTTGTGCGTGATCTGTTAGTTTCTCTTTCAACTAGGATTTCATGGAGGAACCCTGCTTTGACTATTTGCGAACTCAAGAGCAACTTGGTTACAATGTTTCTTGCGAATGCCGCGATACTTTCGGAATACTAGGTTTCAGCATCACTGTCCATACACAGGCCGATAAATTCAGGTAACACCAATCAAATTAAATTTTATCAACCTACCCAAAGCATTTTTTTTTTGCTTTCACGCATGGAAATGTAATAACTGATGATACAATTGTTCTAGCTGTCAGCACATCGACAAAAAGATTGAAGAATTCCTACAGCATTTTAAAAGTCGACTGGACGACATGTCAGAGAAAGGATTTAAAACTCAGGTAACGTCGCAAAGCCGTTGCTTCGAAACATTTTAAGATTGCTGCAGCACAATAAATTACGATGAAATGGAATACCGGATGACATCTGTTTTTTCTTACGTTTTCAGGTCTCGTCGATAATCAAATTGAAGCGGTGTGTCGATTTGCACCTCAAGGAAGAAGTTGATCGGAATTGGCACGAAATCTTGTCGCACAATTACGTTTTTAGACGTTTGGAGCGAGAGGTACGTCCATAATTTTTTAAAATCTTCGACCATATTTTATTGCGATTAACCGAGTCATGAAATCTAAATAATTTATTGCATCTTGCAGGTGGATTGCTTGAGCAAGATTACGCTAAAAGAAGTTCGGGACTGGTACCAACTTCATTGTCATCAGGGTTCCCATTTCAGGAAACTTGGAGTCCAGGTATGCGTCGTTGGCGAAAGAATGTTGTTTGTAGAGAATTGATAATATCTGTTAATTTTTGGCATTATAATTGCTGATCAGGTAATTGAAATATTGACCCCAATATTGACATTACAGTCCTCCTTCAGAATACGAGCCAGACGCCTAATATTGGTATACGTTCCTTTAACGATTCCCATCTCAATATTCGTGACTCGTCGTAGCCCAGTCGGTATTGCGGCTGAGTGTGGCTCGGCGGTCCCTGATTCATCAATCATCAAGAGGGCTTACGTGAGTTTGAAAGCTATCACTAAGGTTATCTATTACTCCTAGGTGGTAGGAGCAAGTCAGGTGCCAGATACCACAGCGAAAGCGGCACGAAAGCGCAGATCGTCGGGTCGTAGCTGCGGCCACCATTCAGACAAAGTTTCGAAGGGATCCTCGAAAGTGCCAGACGAGAAGGACGAAAAGTCAACTGGCACCGACATGAGTGCTGTGGACGCCTGTTGCATCGACGGGACCAACCCATCCTCCACCACAATTCCTGAAGGGGACGTAGTTTTCAAGCTCAAATTTACGCCAGACAGCACCAGCAATGGCTTCATCCGTGATATCCGAGCGTTCAAGCAAAAACTGATGATCTATCCTATCAACAAGATACTGAAGTAAGACCTGACCGGCCAGTCGAGTGCCTCATAAAATCACATCGCGGTAAAATCAAGGAACCCAACACCGCAAGAGTGTTTTAATGACAAAATAAAATATGATATTTATTTTAAAGTCACGTTTGGAATTGTTTCGAAGACTGAACAAAATGGATTTTCCGATATGGTGTTTATTTCACGTATTAGCCTAATCTAGAGATACGAAATTTTCGTTTTTACGATAAATGCGAAAAAATTTAGTTCTGCTTGGAAACTTTTTCGAAACTTTTTGTTGAATTTGGAAGTATTTATTTTTATTTCCCGACTTAATGCGA
Organism: Mycogona germanica; assembly: GCA_034698785.1. NCBI lineage: Eukaryota > Metazoa > Arthropoda > Diplopoda > Chordeumatida > Chordeumatidae > Mycogona > Mycogona germanica. The sequence continues at coordinate 4,162 of JAQGBY010000350.1, read as the reverse complement.
AATTTGGGTTATTGAGATTTGGGGGAAATTTGAGTTACTTTGGGTTTCACGCTCAGCGTATCTAGGAATTTCACTGGTATTCACTGATTGATGTCCACGTCTCAAAATGATATTGATTTAATATTGAAAGAAAATTTCAATCAAGTTTATTCACTTCACAAATCGCTACGCATAATTTCACTTCCAGTTTCACTTCATTTTCCAGTAATTTTATCGTATCAAAAATAATTTGATTCTAGAGGAGATGGGTTTTAAAAAAAATTGCGCTTCACGGTGATTATTCGGAACTATTTGCAATGTGTTCCAACATTTCAATAATTTTTTTAACTTTTTTTTGACGCACAATTTATCCTACACAAAAATTGCTAAGTTGTATAATCAGATTTAAACTATTTACAACTCGCGTAGTTTCGTTTTCATTTTTCTAAAACTCTTCAAAAATTAAGTACAATTTAGCGTCACCAAATAAGCACTTTCTATGTAACTTTATACAGAAATACAGGTTGACTACATAAAATTGAGTGGGGGGAAAAAGTGTTGAAAAAATAAAAAATGTGTTATGAGATAGTTTGGAAGGTGCCCCATATACCCGATGAGCCTGCGGGCAGGACACCATCACCGGAGTTAGGTCTGCCAGTGGTCCGGCAGGCTGACCACCACCATCAACATCTCGCCCTGCAGAAGCAGCGCTCTGGTGGACGAGGGTGGACGTTTAGGGCGGAAGTGCTGCCTCGTTCACCAACAGCTGCTGCCATGAAATGTGTGGATATAGGTGGCGCTTGCGGGAAATATTGTAATTGCTGGGTGTGTCCAAGCGAAGATTGTAGGAGGGAGAATAAACTTTTAATTTCTTTTACCATCTTAAATTTTTACAATTCTACCAATGGTAAAAATATTTTGAAAGTGTTTCTCCATCCAGCTTCTCATTTCATCAACACGTTCCACTCTCCTTCCTGCTATTCAATAAAAGAGAAAACAAACAAAAGTCTTGCTTCAAAGTTTCTGCGCTTTACTGAAAGACATGAACAATCTGGGAGAAGATTTGAAACAAACGAAGTCTTAATCAAATGTCGAATTATTCAATTCCATCTCTCCCATTGACACACTTACTATTTTATTTTTTAATTCATACCCCTTTTGGTTCTTATTCTTAAAGTTTGCGCAGATGACTGATAGTCAATAGAAAAATTGCAGCACTTGACAAGGATGGGTTATTGACATTATTCGTATTTTATTTCGCAAAAAGTCATCAGTTGACGAAGCAAGGAGCAACAAAACGACGATTAACGGCATCGAACCGCTCGACGAGCACTTGATCGTCAGACACTCAGGTCATCGGTCACTTTTTTCAAATATGCAGGAATTTTAAATCCTGCAAAGAGCGTATACTATAGAAATGATATGATAGTCATGACATAAAAATTGCAGCACTTTCTTTTGGAATTTTGGTTTTTATAGTGCTTCTGGTCGAAGGTCGTAACTCTTGGCTATTGTTTTTTCGGACTAGTCAACTCTCCGACTAATGACGTCAACGTGAGCGAATAAAATAAGAGACCGCAAAACTAAAGATTTGATGGAACCGCAGATAGTCCGCACGGCGAGATGCTCCTCCTCGGACCTTTCGGTCGCCGAACACGAAACTTCGAAATATTGTTTTTATTTTGTGTTATTACAAATTTGTATTTTAGACGTGACTCTCGGTATGAATCCGAATATAATAACTATTTATAAATTCGTTGAATTCACTTTCGTTTGAAAAGTTTGGCACTGGAAAAGCAAAACGGCTGATCGATTCCTGAAACTCAGGTGACAAGATTTGCGTGCTGACTTTGATGTTGCTTCCAAAAGTAAAAACATGGGAATCTCTCGAGTTTCCCCAGGGATTATGTTTGTAATACATGTGAAATAAAACCAAAAAATGTGTTGATTTTGTATTGTTTCTCATGTCTGTTGCTTTATCACGGTCGAGAGTATCAATTTATTTTAATAAACATATATGTATTATAAATGAACACGGGAAAATTTCCAAAATGATTGAATCAGGGGAAACTTTAAATAAAGGTTGTTTTTATTCCGCAACGCTTAAAAATTGTTCACAAATATATTAAAAAAATCATTCATAGTCTCGGATCCGAACCCACGATCCTTTAACTGAGATACCAACACCGTGCCCCAGTGCCACGAGATACACAGTAATTTAGTCTGATCAATATAGGATATTTAATACGGAATTATATCTCATTACGGAAGCAACAAAATGGAGTTTCGAGATAAACGACTCCAAAGTTTATTTCCGTCATAGAGTCCCAGCAAAACATGAAAAGTCTCTAAACAATATCTAGTGATGATTTTATCCGATTGGTTCGAAATTTATGCAGGATATACCTTTGTCAATCTTTTATTGGAAAATGCAAAAAAAGTTAATTTTTTGGGGGTGTAAGCTGCTCCCCCTCCTCCCCTGACACATTTTCTGAAAAAACGAAAAAGAAGGGGGAGCAGCTTAAACCTAAAAAAAATCGGCTTTTTTACATTTCTTAGTTAAGGGCATCCGAAACTACAATATATTAAAATTTGGAACCTATCTGATAATATCATTATTAGATATAGGGGGAAAAACATTTAAAATTTTGCTGGGACCCTATGTAGAAAAATAACTTTGAAGGCGATTATCTAAAAACTCTATTTTGTGCCAACCTTCATGAGACTCGGCCATTGCAAAAGTCCGACAATAAATAAATATCATATCTCAAATGTCCCAACCTATCGAAATTTTCGTAGCATATTGCTAAAGTGTGGGCCCCGTGTTCTCGGTGTACAGGGTTCAAATCCGTTTCTAGTAAATTAACTTTTGTGTATTTTTAATGTAAATTCCATGTAAGCATGATTAAACCAATTACATGAAAACTCAGTCTATTTATCTGTTACAAATCTAAGTTGAAAACTTACTGGTTTCGATTGCGTACTAAACATAAACATGGAATTGACATTAAAAACACGAAAAAATCAATACACTTGAAACGGATTTGAACTCTCCACATAGAAATCACGGATCCAACACCTTTGCACGACACTACGACAGACTTAATGCATTTTAATCGTTTAGATATGATACTTAAGTAATGTTGGACTTTTGCAATGGCCGAGTCTCATGATGGTTGGCACAATATGGAGTTTCGAGATAATCGCGTTCAAAGATTTGATCCGCCATAGGGCCCCAGCAAAAAATAAATAGTTATTCGCGCATATCTAATGATGATATTATCAGATCAGCTCCCAATTAAAACAGGATATAGTCTTGGTGGTCCTCTATTGAGAAATCCAATAAAAGTCGATTTTGTTGTGCTTAAGCTGTTTCTGAAATTTTTCGAAAATTTTAGAAAATTTTGTGTACCCACGAAAAAATGTTAAAAAAGGGTTAACAGCTAAACCACCAAAAAATCGACTTTTTTTATATTTCTCAATAGAGATCATCCAAGACTATATTCTATTTAAATTTGGAACCGATCTGATAATATCATCACTAGATATGCGTAAATAACTATTTATTTTTTGCTGGGGCCCTATGGCGGATCAAATCTTTGAACGCGATTATCTCGAAACTCCATATTGTGCCATCTCACGAGAGACCAATCAAAATGTCGCATCTCACATCAATAAATATCAAACTTTAATCAGTTTTTTTGTCGCAACGCTCGTAGAGTTGTGGTAAAGTGTTGGTGGCGGATTTCGTGGGTTCATGGTTCGAATCAGCATAGTACGAATTATCCTGGACATTTTTTTAAAACATTGTTGTGGATAACTTCAACATAAATGTAACATTTTACTCTAATTATTTTGTCGGAGAAAATTGGTGTTGTGGTATTGCGTATGTGTTGTGATTCGGAGGGTTCCTGGTTCGCATCTGAAGTAGGAGATTTTATGATTTTTTTAAACTGCTAAAAAACCTTTTAAAATTTTGTAAACTAACACATCAGTGCATCGGTTTTGAACCTTCAACCCTTCAACCACCAAACCACCACTAACTAACTACACTACGAGCTCATCGACAAAATCATTGATTAAAAATTGATATTTGTTGATGTGAGATTCGACATTTTGATTTGTCTCTCGAAAGATGGCACAATATGGAGTTTCGAGATAATCGCGTTCAAAGATTTGATCC
>JAQGBY010000349.1:0-48273 GCA_034698785.1 Mycogona germanica | reverse complement strand
ATTAATTTTCGTACATCACCACCATATACTAAATTTGTTTACTTATTGTAAGATTTACGTGTTTATCGGTTTGTCGGACAATTAAACCATCGCTGTTCACTGGATTAATTTGAGTTTTCGACTTCTGTCGTCAGTTATTTCGGATTGCGCCCAGCAAACCTTTTCCCGTGAGAATTTAATATGAAATAGAAATATTGTACTGTTTCTGTTTACGAATACGAGTATAAGCGAGAAGGCAGGGAGGCGACCAAAGCGTCGCTGCACACATTCCCAACGTGGCATACAAATGCGAGGAAAGTAGGAGGGGGTGGTGATGCGACCTGGAGGAGAAAGAAGAAGAAAAAAATTTTTTTTTTCACCCTCTGCCCCGCACGGATCGATTTAATTCGCTTCGCTGTCTCCATAATACGTTTCCGCGCACGTCAGAAAATTGATTAATTGCTAGGAGCATTCAGAAACTGTCTTGCTTGTATTTCTCATGTAGACTCGCACATAAACACACTCTCGTACAAGATGGGAGCTTTCAGCTTCTACGCAAGCGTGGCAATTGCCGCACAAATCCCGACATATAAAGTCAACTCGTACGGGGAAACAATTTTTTTTACCCAGGCGTGGAATAAACTTAGAAGGAGAGAGAGAAAGAGTGAGCGAGTAGGAAAACTTGGGTTCCGCCAGACCAGCGTCGACGAAGTACAGCATACGTTTCAAAATGTGAACACAATAGTGAAAAGAATCATATCGTGCGACATTGAGATCACGTCACTTAAATATGGTAATAGTGACATGATAATTGCTGAAATTACTGGCGACTAAATTTTCTAAATGAAGGAAACATAACCTGTTCAATCGTTGCTCACTTTTCGAGGAGACAAAACATTAGCATGAATTCTCTTTACGTGGCTCACATTTTCAAATATTTTCCCAATTCCGTATGGACCCAAGGTATCAAGAACAAAGCATTAAGAACAACAACATTCGATCCAGAACAAGACAAAAGAGAATTTGGCAAAGGGTAAACCTCATGTCATTATCAAAACTGAAAAAATAAGCCGAATACGACTGAATTTGCTACGCGCGGCTGCTTGGACCATACAGAGATCCCTACATAGTTCAAGATCAAATTCACCATTCGTAATGGGAGAAACAAATCCCTAGGTAACAACATTCGGCTTGTTGTTATTTCAGTTTGTTGAACGCCACCAGAATTGACTTCACAATTTATCGATCGTTTCCGACACAATAGATATGGACTCTACAATGAGTGGAGGAGGGAGGAGTGGCGTCCCCCAATCGATACTCCAATGTGATGATAGCCATTAGTATGTAGTTTCGCAATTCCGTCTGTGATTACAAAAAAAAAAGAGTTGGTGTGTTTACAGCACACGCGAGGACAAAATAGGTTAGCGGGGTTCGGACCCCGTCGGTCAGTTCATCGCTCCCCGCCCAGCAGGACTTCTAGTCCGGGGCGCAAATTGCAGCAGGGCGAGCGAGTCCTCCCCCATCATCAGTTCATGCCCATACTACGTTTTTATATAAGGCACATGCAAAAATGTATTAATTATGATTTCTTCAAAGGAATTAAGTTTAAACTAAGAAATATATAAATTCGACAAACATTTTCAATCAAAATGTGTTTATCTTTCATTTTGTGAAAAATATCAATGTTGGCTGTATTAATAATAGCTTCAATTGGGATCAGGATCTAAAGAGGATGCGCTCGAGTAGTGTATTGGACATAACCAGTGACGCGTCAACCTGCGCCCCGCCCTTTTATATTGACCGCGACGGGTGGTTGGTTGAACGCCGTGTATAAACCAAGGGAAATGAGCGAGCCGGGGCATTAAACAGACAAGTCTCCTCTAATGGCATTAGTACCGTTGACCCCGATATACATGTACATATACATGTCACCAATATGGAGATGAGGGGGACCCAGCAATGAAGGATATTGGGGGGAAAAGAGAATAAGTGCGTTGCAGGGACGCATTTTTAAACAGACTCCGGAATCCACGACGACTACGTACAGTTTCGTATCCACGCACTGCAATAAAAAAAAAACAAGACCCCCAAAAGTATTATTTCTGTAATGGTATGATCCAAAACAGAATGGCAAAAACATGACTGGGTCAGTCGAGTTTATGTTCAATCGCTTTGCGTATAGAGGGAAAATACGTGTATTGCGGCGCAGCATCAGGGGGAGCTTTTGCTACGCCATACGTTTTAAACGCGTTTTCAATCCGAGTGCATTCCCGAATGTCAGGCGATGGAAAATCCACTTTGCAGTCCTATAAACTGTAACAAATATTGCTTTATTTTTATTGCTGCAACAAGTGAGACTATCAACTAGTTAAAAAATTATCAGCTTGATTTCATGGACAGTTTCTGATCGGCAGTTGGTTCTCCATTAAAGCAGTAAACCTGTATTGATCATTGGATCGACATGAATCGTCATTTTAGTCCTATAATCTCACACCAGACCGCACTTTACGTTTCTTATAAGATCCCTCTGCCTTCAACAAATATGGAAGAATGACTTTAAGATTGCCACACCCTTAGTAGATTCAACCCACAGAGAGGCAATCTCCTATTTCTTGTTCGGGGAAGCGTCAAATATATCGTCCGTGTAGGCAGATTTTTTATGCGGCAGAGCTTCTGCGATTGCCTCGAATGTTCGGCAACCTGATCTTTTCCGAGTTAATTTTTTTTAGAACTGCCGGTTCGTGTTTACCAAGAAAATTAGAGCGCCATCCGTCTAATGAAATCAACGTAATGAAATCAACTGGGGTGGCTCTCAAGAGTTAGATAATTAAAACTCTACGACACATTCGGCTGACTTCTGTATGCACACACCATAAAAACACGTACATGTGTTCATACGAATATATTATTGTAAACAGTTCGAATCACACTAATGCAAACAACCTAAACATAGAACGGCGCCTACTTGCTTCGTTTCGGGTTACGTCTTCCAAACACGGAATTAACCATTGTTAAATTGCTTATGCCAGTAATTTGCGCAATTGTTAAGACTCGCAGCTTCGTCAAGAGGTCTACAACTTGCCCCATTATTATCCTGCATGTTTGAGTACTGTACTACATGTTCATTATAGACACGTAACTTTCGAAATTGTATCTTTTAAAATTAATACAATTATTATTGGCGTATTTCATTCCATGGTGTGACTCGATGGTTTGCCAAACGAAGAAAGGGAATCGCGTCGTTGGATGCAGTGTCTGCCTTTCTAGGGGTGGAATAAGGGATAAAATGGCAGATGGGAGAATCGACAGAGTGCAAAAATCTGAGGCGACCAACACTGTACAGTACACTCATCAGACAGCAGCGACCAAAACTGAGGAAAGGAAGCAGAGATGGAGAGCGAGCGGTTTCAGTTACACGACCTCGTAAGGGCTTGAAATACGAAACGTGTCATCAGTCAATTCGGCGCAAACAAAAATGACATCCATCACCGTTAATATTGGCTCAGCGTGCTCGGTGGGACTACAAATTGAACGGCAGTATTGGTAGAATTAAACAACAGAGACCGACCGACCAATCAGCCTGACGAAAGTGCTCACTCCCCGAGAAAGCAGTCTGGACTAATACGCCCTCGAACCTACTGTTGGAATCCACTCATACGCAGAACCTAAGATTCTGGGAGCGTAGAAGACAGATCCCACACAAGATGTGGTTGATTCGGAAAGTTTGCGTTAGATAGTGTCGGTGGTCTAAAATATCAGATACCATATACATGTATATTAACTTATCCTGGTTTAAAATTATAAAAATAATTTACTCATTATGAAGATTAGAGTCAGAGCTATGAGCACAAGGACAAAATGTAAATCAACCAAATGTAGAGTACATTAAAAAAAAATTCAACGCACCGCATTAAAAATTCTACGCAACGCACCACAGAAGCATAAATTAGAAAAACGGTAGGAACATTTTTGCCAACAAAAAAAAAACACAATTGCCATTCAAATGCTCAAGCTAAAATCGCCGTTCCAGTGCCTCCTGCATATCACACAGTGTCGAGTTCGGTAAAACATTCGGGAAAAAGAGAGAAAGAAGTTTACGAACCCCCGTATCGGTCTAGACGTCGTTTTCCATTGAACTTTACGCATTGGGACTTCAGACGCAAAACTTAATATAGGATAGATAGACACTAGCGTCGAAAATTGATCGCCACCATTGTCAGCGAATAGCTTGCTAAAATTATCCTCTGGAGACCAACGAGACCAACGAAAACAAGCGACTCAGTATCTTGTAGCGATACATTACTGCTGGCCAATGAGCCCACGGTCCCAGGTGGCACAGCAGGCCGGCAGCATAATAATAGACCGAGACTAAGAGGATAAAAAGAGATCGCCACAAAAATGTTTCATGATCTTTTAAAAGCATTAAAAAGTTTAAAACGACTTGGAACAGCGCCGAATAGGATTACACGAACCAAAAAACGACTTAAAATTCTATGATTTGAAATCGATAAGAATTCTATTACAGTTCTACCATAATAGAATTATTGTACTCGCAAAAAATAAAATAACATAAGACGAAAAAGAAGAAAGTGATTCGATGATCAATTAATTTGTTTCTCCTGGGAGCAATCCTCGCAGTAGATACAAAAAAGCCCTCCCCCTAACAAATGGTTGCTGTACAGCATAACACAAAAACAGTAATAGCCAAATATCTGAACCTCTTTAGGATTAATCCGAGATTTTTTTCAATTATTTTTCAATTACTCTTTAGGATTTAGGATTGGAGAAAAAATAATTGTAACTCACGTAATGAAAACTCTCCTCCTCCTCCTCCTCACAACTTAAGAAAAATATCTTGAGGAAACAATCAGTGGCTGCCAAATAAATACTCAATACTATTTATTTTATCCATCGTGAAAAATATTTTCCTCATTAAAAAATAAATAAATAACGAACTCCAGGAATGAATTACAGACTCTCTGTAAATCGCTATCGCACCTAAAGATTACTTTCGAGAGTCTTATATTTCTGGAAACGGGTAGATATCAGGACACTCCTGGCAATCTGACAGCACTTACACGACCCCGAGCTCGTGACTGTAGACGACATGGACGAAAAGATAAAAGGCAAAAAAAAAGTCTCTGTCGCGGCGCCATCATTCGCTCAACATTGCGCGCACACACACACGCCATAGAACGACAAAAAAAAGACCCCCACCCCCACAGGAATAACCTTTCCCATTGCTCGATCATGGCGACCATCCACCCGATCCATCCAACCGACCTCCCCATTTATTTCTCTCCCTCCCCGCCCTTTATTTTGCCTCCACTCTCCGCGTGGTTGCGTGCATTCTGAGCTCGAGTCTAGTAGAGTCGAGCTCGACCAATCGCTTCGCCCACAAGCAAATATTTATCATCAACTCACACGAGTGTTTGATTAGTCCGGATTCATTTCGACGGCGCCGCAGCAGCAGCAGCTTCGGCGAGGCCCGCTCATGACGTCAGCAAACTCCAAACTACCTCCCCCCAACCCTAAGCACTCCCTCTCCACCAAGATCTCGCAAGACCACGTCACCCAATAAATCCTCCAGAGACCGACCTCATTTCAATAGCTTCCCTTATTTTTTTGTGGCAGAGAACTTCACCCCTGAGCCACTTGGTGCGCTGAGAGAAACCAGTGTCTCTTCAGGAAGCTCCATTAAAAGTCAAAGGAATTGTCACTGACAATCCAACGAACCACACAGGTTCCTTAACATTCAGAAATATGACTCGTCCCAAAACAAATATGTTATTCCACTGAAGAATGAAGTAAAGTCCTAGAACAATTTACTCGTTTACACAGTATAAATAGAAGCATCGACGACATCAGATAAGGATTTAAGGCTGCACTATTATAAAGATTAGTCAGAATAACATAACAAAGTTTAATTGTGCGGAAAGTAGCATCGTAGTATTCGTTTTACCAAATTCCTGACCAGACGCCAGTTCACCGTAATTGAAACTATCATAGTTTTTAAAACAATTATACAAAATTCTAAGGTGTACTAGTAGGTATCAGGAGGACGTACAAAAATAAACTGCACAAAGATCTGGACAGGAGGACACCGGCAACGCCCGATCAGGGAGGGAATGAGTACACGAACAAGAAGAAGAAAAAAAACTCCCCCGCCGAGCGAAATGTATAGACTTAAATGGCGGGATAATAATATTGTTCTCAGGTTATCCGTGACGTGAACGGATGAAGTAATTCAACTATAGCCGCTCATAAAAACGACTCCTCTACACAGCGGCGAGGAGAAGACAAATTGAGTCGAGACCGGCCGGTCATCGTTCAAACAGAAAGTAATTTATCCAAACCGAAAGGAAAAAGGGAAGAAGAAAAAGAAGAAGAAAAAAAAACTGGCCACTCTCTATCTCTCTGTTTCTCTCCGCGAGACTGATCTCGTACGAGACGAGAAAGAACAGATGGCATGTCTACGTCACGATGAATCAAATTTGTACTCCATCATTGTTGAACAATCCTACAATCCGAACGAGAAAAATACCCCCCAGCTTTCTCTCATTCGCTCTAGCTACAGGGAGATGTACATAAATAAATACTAATTTGTGGTGAAGGGGATGCAATTATGGCGTCCCGTTCGTATATAACCTCCTAGGACCCCAATCATCATGACCTGATCTCAGTAATGCGAAAAACGGGATCGTCAACGAGACGTATGAAAATAAAGTGTAATATTGATTTTCACCATAAGTGGTTAGTCGGTGAAATTGTGAAAATGCTTAATTAAATCAGACGTTAAAATTCATCGACCTATTTTGCATGGAATCATTACTTGTTCACAATTCTAACTATCGCCAATTCTTGAAAAATCCGATGCACACTCATGGTGGCTAACATCCAGCGAGCGTCTTGAGTGACCATAACTAATAGAAAAACATTTCATATGAACACATTTCTGAATTTATGCATAATAGTTCGGTTTTTCGAAGTACAAATATGTGCATGCCGGGTCTCGGGAAGATATAGGACGCTTACACGGGCTATTAGCAATGAGGAAACAAGCTTTGTACTGCATTGCGCAACTTGAACCCAAGACAAATCTTCACTTCTGTTGGGTGATGGGCGGGAAGACGGCCAGAGGGGAGAGAGCAAGGAGGAGGAGGAGCGTGGGGGTGAGAAATTATGTTGGAAAATAAGATTTTTCCCATGGGTCTCGCCCACTTTTTAGAGAAAGGGTGAGCTCTAATAAAATTAGATTAAAAAGCTCGCCAGTGCTAAGAACCATCTATCAGAATGGTTCGACGAGGAGCATGAGTCCTGCTATTGAAACCAGCTGTACCACTGTACCATGTCTCGTTTCTCACGAACGAATCCAACAACGAACACAGATTTATTCATTGTGTCTGTCGAACATGGGCATGTGCCCGTAGCGTAAATAAAAGAAAAAATATATTAAACACATAAAAAATAACCCAATACATGCACTTGATTGTCTAAATATTAATCTAGAAAGTGCGAATGTACACTGTAATAACGAAAATAAACTGAACATAAAAATAACCATGAAAATACGAATTTAAAAATAATTACTAAAGCACTAAGTGCCTGAAAATCAGCGGCATCACCCTACAGTAAGTCAGTAACGATAGCAACTAATCAATCCAGAAAAGATCAGAGATTTTCTAGGGACCTATTCTGTCGGTGGTAGCTGGCAGCTCTGGATCGCCTACTCGAGTCATTACGCAACGACTGCTCCGGTTGTAGTCACCGTTGACCCACTCGTGTAAAACGCTCCACACCGCATTCCCCAGCCGCCTTTCCAAAAGCGGAGGCCACAAATTCCAGTCCACCCGTGTCGGACCGACAATAATGCCACTTCCGCAATTATTAGTTCCTTTTGGAACCGTTGGAGCGCGCTCGCGTTGCGCCAAGAAGAGTGTGTAGTCCGCCCCCCCCATCCCACTTCGCTCGCATAAACACGCGTGAATGGCGAGAGGAATAATCGTTCTCTTATCTCAATGTCTCGAACCAATAAATTGGCGCTCGTATTTCCGAAATCAATTGACGCGATGTGCTTACACCCCCCCCACACATGCACACCCCCAAAACCTATATCCGTACAAACGGTTCCTGTATAGAGAAGGGAAAAGCGTCGAAGAGACGCCGATATAAAAGCACATACACAAGACACCCTACCATATACACAGCAGCGGTACTTGCGGATGAGTTCAGATAAAAATTTCGCTGTCTAACGCCGCACTACATGTGTGGGACCGCCACAAGCCATTACTGGTGCTCGCACACATTAGTACCACCACCGTAAGCCGAGTCGACAAGGTGCGGTATATATATAAATCCATCCTCATCAGACTCCACGGAACATTAAATCGTCGCTAATGGTTTTCGTCGAAATTATTCAGTTTCGAACAGGGTTTGGCATCGCGGAGTGAGCCGACTGGTTTCCGTTCAGAGAGGAACACTCGATCGATTTACTGATCTTTCGTGTTGCGACGCGCCCCGATTCAAAGCCAGACACCAACAAGGACATCACTCGCCAAGGAGAGCTCGATTCGATGAACGGGTCGAGGTTGACAGATCTCGGATATTAAAAAGAAAATGGTCTCTGGTTAGAGATATCATCAGAACGAATTGGAATTTGGTCGCAGTGTCTGCAATCACGATCCGTTCTGCCCTCGACCTTGCTGTGAAACTCCTCTCTGATTCGTCCTCTCTCTCCTCTCTTTTGTTTCCAATCAACTGTAGTCAACCGCACTACAGGCGTTACGTCCCCCTCATGGTGCTTAGGCACTGTGCGAGGGGGAACGACCGGTAACCCGGGATCGAAATTTTCGAGAGCCCGCGCCGGGAGTCGAACCCGGGACCGCCGAAACCATAACTCTTGTGGTTGGCGAACTAATGTTTCGCAAACGCCACTTTGAGAACCTCCGGGAGAGGCCACCATCATACCCCCGACGACGTTTTGCCATCTATTTCTTACATCTCTTCGACGTGAATCTCTAAATTCGGTCGCCATCTCATTTAGTGAACGTACTGGGAGTTGTGTGACGCCTTGGAGAGATAGAGGCGCCTACTGAAAACCCGGGATACTTTGTTGGTGAAGGGGGAGGGTGGAATGAGGATGGAGGGGGATGCGCGAAAAGGGCCACGAAGATGCGGAGAGTGTATCTCGTATCGCGGCTCGGAGCGTCGCACACACATAGCTAATGACTGGTAGTTTGCATTAATTACTGACCATTATTCTCTGCGCCCGCCATACACGCGTGCACACAAACAGGGCGAGGGGGAGTGGGGGAGGTCTGCCTGTGTCGTCATTCTTGAGGTCGCCCGATGCTAATTGAAATTGAATGAAATTAAACTGGCGGCAAAGACTCGGCCCGGGCGGCCCGAGAACGCGGTGGAAGGAGAGACGAAGACCATGGAGTAGATATTTAGGCTGGGGTCGGGGGAGAGGCAACGAGGTGGATGACGTCGGTGGACCTCCAGAGGCGAGGGGCGGCGAGTGGATAGGTGGCAGCGATGGCGACTTGAGATAATACTCTCGCTTTTACAGAGAGGGATTTTCAAACGATGAGTTTGGAATTTCACCGGCGCCAACTGAAGGCGACACTGAAACGCAGCGCCGCCTACCGACGAAGGAGTTTTACCAGATGATGCATTGTCTGGTTAATGCAGGAAGGCATGAGGCGAATGACATGGCGATTTTGTTGGTATCTTGCGCTGTGTGAAAAATATCCAATATGACGCCCAGAGATGGTGGTTCCCTCAATATCTCAATAATGGTGTTCATTTTGGAAAATGAATGACCAAACAAAATTCTAAAACGTGTCCCAATACGATTAGGAGCTATTCGAGTTTAGAAAAATCCCTCTTCACATACATTCAAAATTAAAGTACTTCATGTTTTATTACCGTAAGAAATAATTTGGAAACCGGAAACCAACATTACCCCAATGCTTAAAAAACCGAAATATTATCACAGAATCTTAACGAATTCTTGCTCGACAATGACAAGGCCGAGACAAGAGACAAATTTCGTCAACCCTGGAGCAAATTGTCAACGGGTCCCAGAAGGATAAATTTAAGCCTGAACGTGTATGGAGTAGGCGGAAGGAGGCCAGAGTAATTGAGGCTTACGTCACGCGCGTCTAGATATTGCAGGAGAGGGCCATTTCATTAATAATCAAGTGCTGGCCCCGCGCTGGCCGTCCGCACATTCTGGTGTCCCGCGCGACATCTTCGTCTAATGCGGACAACTGACAACAGGGGCCGCTGCAGCGAGCTAATAAAGTCAAGAAGTTTCAGCGCCGTAATTTATGAACAACCGTTTATCGCATCGCCCTGTATATAATACCGTAGGCGATATGGACATTTCACCTAACGCGTAATCGGGGGAGAAGTGTGTTTGGTTCAGTGCATGAAATTCTCGAAAAATCTCCACTAGCCTTGCCCCCCCCCTCTCTCTCTCTTCCCTTTCAAACTCGAATTGATCCGTCACAAGTAGGTTGAATTTACCTAAGTAGAATACCGTGGCATCATTAAAAGAGTGCTGCCTCACCAATTCGTATTTTCCAGGCTACGACTGCGCATCGGTTAGCGCGAATGATCTGTTTTTGCACGTACTAAAGTAAAGTTATAAAGTAGTACACAAAATGCTTAACATAATTTAAGCAACCGAATTTAGCAAACGGAATTATCTCTTAGTCTCACTGCATGTACCTTCGCTTTATGTACATTAAAAATAATTGATATAGTCTTAAAATGTGAGAAATTTTCTCACTTTTCAAAACAAAATTATTAATTTGTTTTTATTATATCATATTTAGCACTTGTGCACCCTTAAAAAATACTTTCTCCGCTGTAAATGATTACATGTATGTGTGCAAAATTAATGTCTAGGATATTTATGGATTAACCAATCGCGTGACATAATTTTGGGCGCTCAGTTTGGAAACTGGCGCACCGGACGTTAATGGATTGGAGCAGTGTTTCCCCGCCAAAGGGAGACTTGTCCGTCCGCATAATGAAGTGCACGTCTCCATAAATGGCGAGAGAGAGCTTGAACGTCAAAGGCGCGTCCCGCAAAGTGGACAGACACTCGCGGAACCGTGAATTATTTACATATACGTGACGCGACCGGCTTCTCTCTCTCTCTCTATATATACATATGTATATGCATGCACAAACGTAGTGCTTTCTAGCAAAAGCACCGGCCAGATCTGAACTCGACACGAGCTAATGGCTTCTTCACGCTATTATAAGCATAACCCGTGTATGTGGTCGACTTGTTTTCCCCCGCAAATGTCCACCTAAGCCCCCTTTGATCAATTTGTGGAGCACAAGGTACGGCAGATAAAACATTCAGAGCGACAGCTAAAATAGGATTGGGAATTGTAATTGTTATCAACATCTTACCTCAACGCATATTCAGTACAATAAAAATTAATTTATCCGCACCATTTCGGTTGAGCGCAATCCCCAAATTACAATTTAAAATTATTTTAATTTAAATACTATATTAATGGCGTTTGGAACGAAATTTCGCAAACGAAATAACAAACATGATTCAATGGAAAATAAGATGGAACCACATAAACAAAAGAGGACCAAGTTGCGTGAGAATAAATGTGAAAATTGGCATCGCAAAATGAATCGCGACATGGGCTTAATCTAAGCACCAACTTAATCTTAATCGGACTTAATCAGATTTCTTCTTTCGAAGTCTGATAACGATTTTCTTGAATTTGAGGAGTTCGGTTTCGAACCACTAGTCTCAGGTGGGTCTCAACTAGTAGGCGGCTTACGTGGTACGGGCGTGTATGTAAACTTGAGCACGTCATGGACATTTATGAAAGGGAATGGGGGGAAGGAGAAAAATATCATACACACGTCTCTAGTCCATTTGCCGCGAATTAAATTTGCATTTCATCGCAATTAGGACGAGCGTTAATGACTTGCAGCAAAATTTAACAAATCCAACTTTCGCGGGACGCGTTATAAACACCCGCGAGCCTCTCACGAACCATAAACGCGAATCCAATAGAGGTCCCCCAACTACAGCACCCGGTTCATAGCTAAGGACACATTGAGGGTGGCTAACCACAACATTGTGAACGCTGGTTTCGCAACAAGGCGAGAAATAACAAATTTCGAGAAAAAATAAAAACATTCAAGGGTCAACAAAGGATAATGACATTCGAACTTACCGTTCAATAAATAGAAGAGACGTCAGACTGCGCCTGGAAAGAAAATAAGAAAAATACAATAAGAAACCGGTTGGCTTTTAGACAATTACGTAAACAACATTATTTTAAAAACGAGAGATTCCAAGACATCAGCAGAAACTGGAAAACAAATTTTTAAAGAAGGGTTTGGACGACCGCATAAGCTGAGCCATACGATGAGAGTTGCTTTTTGAAAAAATTGTCTATTCGTTTGCAGGATCGTCAGACGCAAATCAGCTCTTTTGGTCGCGATATCCAGGTCAAGCAACCAGCAAAACAATTTGATAATTTTTCGAAACTATGTCATTTTCTCTTACTTTGAATCTTAGCAACGTAAGAAGTTGATACGATTAACAGTTTGGATTGATTCTAGCAATCACACACCATCACCGTTCACATCACTACATTATCAGGTGCATTTTTACAGACGACCATATTCACAGAATCCAATAAAACGAACGCATAGCGTGATTATCATGCGACCAACCAAATTAATCATTTAAAATATTGCCAAAATATTGCGGAAATTGCCACATTCACTCGCTCGCTGCACAGTCGTGTCCGTAACGATCGACTGTGACCAATGCGCCAAACAATGCGCGTTTAAACCCCACCCCGTACATACTCTTCCCTGCGATGACGCTCTTCCTCAAACCATTCCAGTAATTTCCTTTGCGATCTTTCCCTGGAGACTCGACCGACCTATCGAAATCGTCCATTCCCCTCACCCGACCCCACAATACACCTTCCCCCTATGTTCAGACACGGACATATGGGGACGTTCTCTCGCGCACAAGCGAAATAGAACAAGCAAAAAGAACAAGCGAATAGAACAAACAAAAAATAAACATCGGCCACTCTTCCAAAGCCATCTGTCGAGAGCACCAAAGAAAGCAAAGCTAAGAAATAGACAAAAGACTGGGAAGCGAGCTAACTAAGTTGCACCAATAGATTTACCAGTTCTCGTAAATATGACGGATGCTGCGTTTGTCGGCTCAAGCGTCAAAACTCAAATCTCAATTCGCAGTTACAAGTACTGGGATTTCTTTAATAAGCGATAGTCAAAGAACCATCGATATTTCTGTAACAGGATGTTGTCACACATTCTTGCAGTTGTCACCCAGTGCAGCTATCCACATCGACTGTCATGTGTGAATTTTGCACCCCCAATTGCAACGAACTACTACGACTGATTCCCTGGAACGCCAGCACAGGCCAAACAATAACTGTCCCGCGCAGAGGCCATAGCTCCCAATAAGCAGCTTTACTAATGTCCACACCATCAGTGTGCGCCAACGACCAAATTGATAGCCAGCACAGTTATTGCATCCTATTTATTGACTGCGGCAGATCGTTTTCATGTTCCGAGCGCGCCCTATCGGATTCCGAATGCAACAAAAGCGAGATCGAGCTGACGTTGACGGCGTATATCGACCGTCGATTCGTTCCAATCTCCAACCGCCGTCTTCTAATCCGGCCTTTTTCCGAATTAGTCGAATTTCATTAACTCGCGGCCGGGCGCGTCGTCACTCGGCCTGGTGCTGCGCAACCATAGGCGAAACAATGCCGCCGATGACACGACAGCAAATTCTCTTCTCCTCCCCCACATTAACCCCCTCCCCCGCAAATAACATCCTACCCTCTGATTAACACACATCGACCAAAACTTATTGCCGGTTTGTATAGGGAAAGACGTCATGTATATAGTTTTCCGGCCGCACAACAAAACATCCTAAAAACGGGGGTTGTTCAAAAACAAGAGTTCATCTAAGACTATTGGCGCCTCGCACTATCACTTGATGGCTAAGCCAATATTTTTAAGAATTACTATTGCTGAGAGAAAAGACAGTTATGGTGGTAACCGCAACACAGCAGCATCTTTTGCATACTAACCAAGCCATTTCACGCAATCGCATGATAGTAATAACGTTCGTACGTGTAACCCCTAGAGGATATGAGCTCACTGTGTCGCTTCTTGGTCTCGTTCGCAATATGGAAAGCAACACACAAACGGGAATGCTGGAGTCCGCCACAGACGACACCTTAGACACACCTTCGAATGCATAATTCAGCAGCATTCGCTTTACGATACACACCAACGTCCATCCCTACCCCTCCCCTCCCCCTTCCCCCAACCCACCGACTAACATCACACCTTCCCCGTATCTCAGTTGAACTCTCTTTCCCTACAAAAGCAGATTAGACCGCGCCGAAACCGATTTTAAGAAATTCGGTTTGAAGTAGGGCGGACCCTCCTGTTCTTAAAACACTGATCCTGCGAGACGGTATAACGTTATATAACCGACATCGAGTGACCCGGCCGGCCCCCCAACATCAACCTCTACCACCACCACCACCACCACCACCACCACCTCTACAACGACGACTCCTCCATTTTGCCAATAATTCCAATAAGCTGTTTGCTGAAAAGATATAGTAAGACCCTGCGTGTGTGTGTTCAACAACAATAATACTCTCTCTTCATTTTTCAGTCACCAAGAAGCTCATTAAATTCAGGTAATTCTTTGAAGTACTCGCGATGCCGACGTAAGGACTGTGCACAGTTTCCCTTTTAACATAAAAGTAAAGAGGAAGAGCGTTTCCGAAAAAAAATTCTGGAGCAGGTTGGAACATTACTTTAACAAAACAAAAAAGCAGACATATTTACAGACTAGCATTCTACGTGAATAAAACTTTTCCTCTCCAGCAAACCTGAAGATATTTTAAATAAATAATTTTCCTCCATCACAATCATTCTACTTAACGGCAATTTAAAATCTGAAGAACATAACTATATAATAACCCGCCTCGAAAGAAAATTAAGAAACATAAACTGGAAAAAAACCCTACAAAAATGAACGATATGTCAGGCGATCTCAGGAGGACACACATCTTGCCACCTTCCCTCCACCCGATGTAAATAAGCACTTCGAAACGCAAACAACAATAACAACGGGTATCCACAACCAAGATGATCCTTATACAATATGCATGACTCGATCAGCCCGTGGTGTGGAGGTAACCTTACCCCTCCCCCTAACATCATCTCACCACCTTCCCCTCACACTTCTAAATCCGACCTGTGACCTTTCGGCGAAGATGCGAAACCCATTGTTACGGAAGATGTATCACGGGTGACCCCCCCCCCCCAATCACGAATCGAGGCGGTTCAGCAGTTATACCCTCTGAACGAGCCTGTATTATTCTAGTTCTCTTTAAGAGCGGTGCCAGCGAACATCGAAATTCGACGAGAAAAGATATAATCCAATATAAGACTGAGAATACATTGCGGGTGGTAAAAAAACCACGAAAATAAATTGAACTTTACGTGAATGATGTTGCCACACTCCGTATATTTAAACATGAAGATAGAACCTAAGAGCTTCGTTGAAAATCGCTTTATCTAGGCAACACAATGAGAGTTATCGAAATCATTATATATTTTTTTCTTCTCATAGCGTCTTCAGAATTTATTCGTTTCTTCGTTCGTATAAACATGCTAAGAAGTGTAATTTTTTAATATTCGATATTCCATTGACGGTCATGCGAAAACACTCCAAAAAACAAATACTGGTTCAGCATTACATGTACGATTACATTCAAGGTCGAGACCGTATCATACGATCCCGGTCGACGAGAGCGAAAAGGCGCACTCACTCCTAGGACTCTCCCGTGGAGCGTACAGCGTTCGGCCATTTGCAGGGTCAATCTGAGACGAGCAAACAAGAGTGTCAATCAAGAAGCCTTTTTGGTCACGGTTCGACGAGAACCGAACCCCCACCAACCTGGCCAACTCCAAGGCACTCTCCACCCCGACCACGTCCTCCTCCTCCTCCTCCTCCTCCGCCGTCTACTATTCCACCCGAGCAAGAAAGAAGTTTTAGTTCACCGTCTTATCCCAGCATGCTTCGTGGCACACTCCGCCCTATCGGGTTTCTCATTATAAGCGCCCGCATATCCACCTTAGACCTGACGACCTTACGATCGTGATCCGAGCCTGAAACGCTCAACTTTGGGGAACTGGAAGCCAACCTGAACTTGTCGCCGAAAGGTAGGTTTTCGTTAACAGGGATGCAATTTGGTATCTAAAAGTAACAATATCTTTAGAAAAATTATAGGATTTACTTATTTAAAAATGTTCCCATTTTTGGCAAAGGTCTCCAGAGGTTATGTATGGTCTTACAGAACATGTACAGCAAAGTACCCGGATCTGCTCTGTTCATGTGACCCAATCGGGGCCCAATAAATAAAACCTAGCCCGACATAGAAGTCACAGAAAAAAAATGTTGGCATATTTTTCTTATTACGTGTACAAGCAAGCAATATATTATAGATGCAACACAGCATTTTCGTTGCAATTTTTACAAGTAAATTTCGGCGACATTCGATATTCCATTTTGAGATATTGTTGCACGTAAATTTATCTTTTATCGTGACCTCAAGCTTTCGACGTATCTCTATAATCGAGAATAGACGTGCGCATGGGTGGGTTAGAATTGCTATCTGCTGCCCTAAGGCTGGCAATCACTCCATACACATTGAGCTATTCCCGACTTGGTAGTCAAACCCATGTAATGGCGATGATGATAGACCCACAAAAGAGATGATTGATTTTTCTCGAAAAACATTTTCCTGTATAGTATAAAGCCAAACATGAGGCGCTGCAATCGCTTTCCTAATTCCGAAAAAATCTTTCAACATTTCTTAAAAATCCATAAGGATTAGGGCCAAGCGGCTAAAACTACGGAAAAATAAACCGCACACTCCAATGTCTCGTTACACAATGAACCTCCCTCATTGCTAGACTCGCATAAATTGAAGGCTCAGAACAAGCCCGTACATTTAATCCATCAATTCATTTGTAAGTCTAATTGTTTTACGAGCAATGAATACATTTATCGATCGCTCCCCCGCTCTCTCTCTCTCTCTCTCTCTCTCTCTCTCTCACTCACTCACTCTCTCGCGTAAGCCGCAGGAAGAGCGCGCCCACACCCACACCCACGCACACTCTGACGTCACTAGAAAACACAAAACTCCTGAGCGACGGCGACCCCCAACATCATGCGATTCGCCGAAACCAGTATAAATTAGCCTATAGCGACGACGATAACAATAACGACGATGACGATGTTGCGTCACGAGTTTCTCGACGTCGAACGAACGACGAACGCGCCCTGAAAAGAGCGCATCTGAAACTGAAACGAAAGATGCCAGCTCCTTAAAGTGTTCGCCGATAAAGGTGAAACTGAGGGAGGAGCGAGGGAGGGGAAAAGAAGGGGATTGGGCAAGATTGGAAGAGGCGAAAATTCGGGGCGGGGGAGGAGGGGGTGGTGGTACGAATATGGAAGGGCGGTAATGGGAAATTGCTAGATAGAAAGCTCAACATTGGGAAATAGCGGATGGGAGGGTGGAAGGGGTGGGTTGAAGAATGGCGAGATTGGGTGTTACGTGAGGAGTGGGGGGTGGGGAGGGTGAAGCAAAATGGAAAAGAAAATCAACATCAACTGCCGTTAAATGAAAAATTCCCTTCGTCAATTGCCCCTCACACCACCCTCCAATTCAACCCCTACACCCTTCATTTCGCTCCTCCAAACTCACTTCATTTCTCTCACGAAAATACGTTCCAAAACCACCCTATCTAACTAGTGTAGACGCTACCCCCCTTTTCCTCCAAGTCTTCCCGAGACCGCAGTCTTATTATACACGACATAATCACAGACAACCATATGCTCTTTCTTTCTTTCGGATCATCTCTTGGTTGGCTGGAGAAACATGAGATTCAGTGATCGAATCTCGTCGTCACGATCAAAATAATGATCTTCAAAAACACCAATTCCATTTTAACGTTTCTAATTGATCTTTCTCCTCCTCGCCAGTTTTCCATCAAGGGATTCCTAAAACTTTATTGAAGATAACATAAGATGTTGTTAAATTAGTCACCTTTATTAGTTTCATTCGAACAGGCCTTACATAGTTTACCGTCAAAGCCAATGTCATTAGATATCCGTTATGTAAGTGAGTCGCACAAGATCAAACCTAGCGGATAGTATAATAACTAAACTGACAATTTAGTCTAAGAAATATTAAGAAGGTTAGGTCGTGGACAGGGTGTGGGCCAAGATCTAAGGCTGGCTTCCACGGGGCCTCAGGAGGAGGATACGTGTCGTGCGACGCCGAACACACACACGTCCCCGCATTCTCTTCGTTCTCGTCGCTCAAAACACAAAATGAAACGCAAAACGACAACAAATATAATTAAAATAATTAAATCTTGACGCCAATTGCTCCGGCGCGCTACAGCGGCGTTATAAGGTTTCGCTCTGTTCCTCCGTGATGCGCCGCTTCGTTTGCTGTGCAAAGTCGGGCGAACTTCCCTCTGCCACCCCCACCCACCCCTACTCCACCCCAACCAATCTACACGTTCGACTAACTCGAATTTCTTTATTTTTTTGCGCACGACCCGTCTCGTCGTCGTCGTAATAAGCAGATGACGTCACAGCGATCGTCCCATTGACGAGCTCTCCTCCCGACAGCAACGAAAACAAAATTTCCTCACAGACAAAAAGTGCGCAAATTACAAAACAAAAACCAGTACAAAATATTTCTAATGAGACATGAAATAGGTTAAACAAAATAAGCGATAAGAAAATGAATGTATTTTTTGTGTTTACACCTCTCAATATTGATGAGACAATCGTGCTCGTCTCGGAAGAACATAAGTGGTTCTTTCTTTCAAGATATTCTTCCGGTAAAAAACTAACATTCTTTAAATAAGAATCCTATTTAATTGCTTAGTGGCAAGAATCTTATTTAATTGCTTTGTGGCGCATTGCCCACCAAAAACCCTACTAGAAGTATTTTTTTGTAGTATTGCAGATACTTAATGTGCGATAATAAAAATACTGATAGTCCTCCGATTATCGATTTACTATAACTTTACCGAATAGACTGACTTTCCGAAACGCCATCGGACAGAATGCGCACCAATAACTGCTATACACAGAGGCCGTATAACTATTTCCTCAATTAATTTTGGACACGCAGCGTTTCCGGTATTTAATCTTCCAGCTCTTTCGTCCCTGCTCATTTCTCTTTTTATTCCCAAATAAAATGCCTGCCCTTTAGAACAAACCCTAAAAATACACGAGTGATGAAAAAAAATTCTAGTTCTTGAAGAAACGCAAGGCACATCAACAAAAACCCACAATTTTTCCAGAAAACTGTTAAAAAATGTTGCCAGCCATTCTGTACTTCTAGCCTACCCGATAATGTACCTGCTTCGGGAACTTCACCCAAGACCCGATATACTATGTATAAATGCGCGAAGAAAGACTTGCGAGAAAAAAAATAAGAAAAACGCATGCGGATTCCAGTGCGTCTCAACACACCAAGTCCACATTCGACGAAATTATAAATTCATTGTCGTTCCTAGTTCAACGAAAACTCCTAACAATGCACACACACACACACACACACACAAAACAACAATCGAGAGGAAAGAGAAACTCCATATTAGACGAGTGCAACCAAAAACAGACATCAACATGTACGTTCGCGTAGTCACCTTTTCTAACGTGAAAGCGAAAGCATAATCAATAACGAACTTCTTCCGAACACAAAAAACATACCTCCCATTTCAATTGTGAATTACGGAATCTTCCCTCCCCCAATTCCCACAGAGGCGCACAAGACATCCAATTAGTAATCTATATTTTAAACGCGCACTTTGTGTCATTCTCCAAAAACTGACGAAGAAAAAAAAAGAACCCCCGCCACACAAAAGCAGCACGTCTGGTATGTAGGTAAGTTATCCTATCCAATACAGTAATCTTCTCAATAAGCATATTCGTATTGTGCAGTCTGCGCAGGTTTTTATGAACAACTCTCCATACGATCCTAATCAAGTAGGTAAATACGGTACATTTCTCGAGCGAAATAAGAAATAAGCCCCAAACCTGCCAAAACCTCTTTTGCGAGGGAATCTCAAGACACACTGCCGTCGCCGACTATAATTGGATAACTGAGAGTCAATGTTTTCTCTGCAAGTGACAAACGACAAATGGAAACGTTTTTCTTGAAAAAAAGGAAGGGGACACAATTCTTTTCCTTCTCGCACGACATAAACAATTCAGTAATCGATTCCGCAAACGATCACAAAAAGGAAAAAGAAAAGACTTTGAGAAAATATGTACGGTAGATCCGTAGATCATGCAATCCCAATATTACTCAGTTCTGATACAGAAATGACATTTTATTTGAACCAAAGGAGTACATGCGGAGGAAAATTTCAAATGATAACGATGGAAATTTTAAACTCATGCATGTGTATGGCGAAAATAAAATGACATTTCCTTAGAGCAAATCGTAGAATGATCCGTAGAATCGTAGAACATCTCGTTATAAATTCTGATACGTTTTGAAGTGAATTATTAATTATCTTTAAAAATAGATTTTCTGGCTGTAGGGAAGCAACTCCATTACAAAGATCCGACATGTCCCCACCCATCCCCATGTGCTATGAGCTTCCAACTGCAAATCCCAAATTGGGAACCGTTACGAGTTCCAACAATTTCAAAGGTCGTGTCGACGCGCACACGTCATATCTTTGTATGGAATTATTCATCCAAATTAATACGACAAATTTTCGAAGGGTTCGGCACCATCGCTCATCGTGTGGCGCCACACGCACACAAACTGTACATGTAACGATATTTCAAGAAATTACTGGAAACCGCAAGACACATTTTCTCACGATGAATTTGTCTACCCCAGCCTGTCTTGTTTGCCAAATATACCCTCCCCTCCATCTAATTCAGAACGCGCACACGCATTCATCCTTGTCAACTCCACGGAACATCCATCCTTTACAAAATCGTGTAACACGATAAGTGTGCGCGCAAACTAAGCCGATTAAATTATTATAAATTTGATGATGGGACGTAAATATCGGGATTGGAAAAATGTGAATCTCCGCGGCTTTGGTGCGCGCAAAAAACCCCACAAAAATTGTTCGCCAAAGCTCTGTCCTCCAGAGACCCGAGCAATTTAACGATTTAAGAAAAAAATAGTCGAAAATTAAAATCACGTTTGATTGCGGTGTTTCGAGCCAACACGAAATTTGCCACGAAAATTGACAATATGAAAATTAACATTATTAATTTAGATACTGTCTTCGAAGGGTAAAAAACAACAACCGGATGACATTTGGAAAAAAAAGCAAATATCGAGAGCTGGGAGCTGTGCCGTGATGGAAAAAACGAGAGTACAGGCAGGGGATGTAGTTTGGGTGTAATAGAGCTCTGTCGGATCCTAATCAATCAGCTCCGCTCTCTTAATGAGCAATCTAGACGCCACTAAAAACAGCATCCAGCGTAACCAGGAAACTGCATTACGCGGTAGTGCGGCGGGGAACTGGGTTGAGAGTGGGGGGGAAGTGGGAGAGATCCTGGGGTAGAAATGGATGGAGGGTAGGCCAGTGTTAGTGTGGGGAGGCGGCGGGCGAGGGGGCAGAGGGCAACGAGGCAGGATGAATGCGGAGAAAGGGGGATAACAGGAGCGCGGGGGTGGGTGGGGGTGGATAAGCCTACAAACAGAAACGTCGTCCGACACGGCCGTTAAAGTAACAGGTGCACATGTTTTAGTATTTATAGGCTTTCAGGCCATTACACAAATACACGTTCGGGGCAAACACGTAGCAGAGGTAATGTTTTTAATGCGGCGTTCATATCAACCGACATCAAACGTAGAAACACACACACATTCACTGTACATTGTATATACACACAAACGGGAGATCAGGTTTAGTTTGTGCGCGCTTAGTTTGGACGAATGAATGTCACAGCGGTTCCAAACATTTTTCGTAGTTTTGTGAGTTTTCCCTGTGAAAAAAGCGATGTCGCTTTGTACGTGATGAACAGGCGCTGCGCTTTAACTGGATGGACCGCAATTAGTTATTCAGCAGATGGTGACACATAGGACAAGAAAATAAATCGATATCTCGGCCACTCGAAGGCACTCAATAATTTCAAAACTGCTGAAGTGGGTGCGTCTAATTTTCAATACTATCAGGGTTTTAAAAAGGCAGCGCCCACGATCTCGAACACTACCCATTTGCCCAAATCTCAATTACAACACAAATTTCTCAAATAAACTGACGAATAAACGAGAGATAATTAAAACGCCAGAGTGTCAAATATGATAAAATAAAATAAGAGAGAAATGATGCTGGACACAACAAAAAATCCGGCGATGATCGAAAATTAATTAAACGAGAACAGCCACAGTTTAATAATCAGCAATCCAAATTTTCTACTGGACATACATTTACATAAGATGTAACGGACGTTAACACTTATCCGTTAGAACAGTGAGAATAATTACACTTATTATTAAGGGAGGTGAAATTAATTATATAATATTAAGAGTAGTGGGTGACTGAACCGGCTGATTATTAAACTGTGGCTGTTCTCGTTTAATTAATTTTCGATCCTGGCCGGATTTTTTGATGTGTCCAGCATCATTTCTCTCTTATTTTATTTTATCATAAACTGACGAATGTTCAACAGGTAACTAGGATGTAACGGATTCTCCGGCAGACCAACAGAGGGCACCGTCGCCACGTTCAGATCTAGAAGCTACTCCTGAAATTGAATTTTGCTCCAACCAGGACCTCAAAAAATACAAGTGGCGCAGTTCAGTTTAAAAACCACTGATGAGGACTAGTACAGACCCGGCGGTTTGGAATTCATGATGAGCCTGTACTTTATTTGCGCAAAAGACGCATAAATGAGAACACGGGAGATGGGGAGAGGGGGTTGGCTGCGAGATAGAGGTGAAGGTGGATATAAACAAAGGCCAGCTCTATGGAGAGAGGGAGGAAGCTTAGGTGATGGTGGGGGGGATTGGATGTAGAAAAACCCAATCGTGTAATGATGTAATATAAAAATATTCATTGGCAGCAAATATATGGACGAGGCGACGGCGCACAACACTGCCGGCGTCGAACTACCAATTATTTATAGCCGTATAACGGTAGTCGTGTAGAATTTGGATGGAGCTAGGCGCGCTTATTAGGCGCAAAGATTTCATCGAGCAAATTTATATTTTCTCCGTAAAGCTATTGATGAAAGGAGACAACAAAAAGAAGAAAAAATACACAGGAGGTTGCACCAAGCATGAGATGAGGGGGGGGAAGAAACAATTAGAATTTCTCCACCTCGCTCTCGCCTTCACTACCCACAACACACACCTTACTCATTCGCATCGAACGGTTTTCAAAGTACTTCCAACAGGTGGCGCGTTCACCCATCAAGCTCCACTGGCAGATGAGTTGTTTCACGAGAATTGGTGTTACCAAGTTGCAACGATCAACGCCACCCTGATCAAAACCTTTCGAATTTTTATTTTTTGTTCGAAAAGGGTACGAGAGAATTTTTCCCATATAGTCATGCAGGGTGGGGGTGGGGGAGGTGCGTGAAAGCTGCGCGACTACTTGTATGATGAAGAAAGAAACCGCCACTACCTTAATAATTGGTTCCTCATCACCATTAAGGTTCCATTGTTATCCACTGCGGTGTCTATACGGAGTAGATAGATATAACCGCACAATATTCTCCTGCTGTTTTCAAAATACTCCCGACTGGTGTTGGGGGAGGAGGGGAGAAGGGGAAAGAAGCACGCAAGCCGCCCCCTGAATAGACATAGACAGCGTTGCTCGTTGCAATTCGGGATGCCCTTGCGAGTCTCAATCCTGTTCTCCGATCGGAAACTGCAACGACATTAACGCCACCCACGGCGTATAAAGCCATAGTTTCCATTCTGGCGAGTGAGGAACTGAGGAACTAATATGTTGTTATCCAAATTAGCACGACCCGTCGCAGCCATGCTGGTTGAGAATAAACAGAATGGTGTGTTCAAAGTACCATTCGTTACCATTAAAATTATTCCAGTAAAAAATAAATATGTAGTGCCTAGTTAACGATTAGTACTCCACAGCACTCTCGTTGGAAGCAACACATGAATTGTTGAACACCAGAGTGGCGTTTAATTGGGGGATAAGAGGATTTACTAGAACTGTCAGGCGCTGTACAAAAGCGTGAGACTCTCTTTCGATAGTTTGACATAAAAAGATTGTATTTTTGTACTCACTACACTCGAAAATTGATAATTAGAAACACGACTGATATCGCTCTACCTTTCACCCCTTCACATAAATACGCCCCCATAAAAGTATAAGACTCTTGTCTAGGTTGTACATAGAGAAAAATGAGAGGAAACATGTTGCGACGCAACTTCTAAACGTTCGTTTGTACATGTTCACCCAATATTTATATATTTCCCCTTCCCCCCCTCCCGGTGGGAGAGGCGATGTTGTTCATAAGCCAACATGAATTTGTTTACTGAAACCGGGAGACACAATTTGGAACGTCTTGCAGCGTGTAAACACTAACGTGTTGATCCATAGTTAGTCTAACAATTACGTCTGACGTAACGTAGGTACACAGACACACACTGCACCGTACCCCCCGCAGGGAGCTTTCAGACGCCCAAACCCCGAATCCGTGTTGTGTGCTCGGTTGAATAAATATTGTATGATGGTGAATTCCACCGCTCGACGCCAGTCTACAAGCGCACACACGCCCGATTCAAAATAAAGTAAATAACGGTACAAAATTCCCGAATATTGAATAGATTGCAGGGCATGAATAAAAATCATATTGAAAGAAATTTTTGATAGGTTTGAAAGTTCTTGAATAGATACAGTGTTTAAGATAAAATGTCGCTCTTATCCGACTACAAATTAACAGAAACTGCGTCTCAATTTACCATACACATAATAAATATAAAAAATATTTAGAAAAAATGGTTTATAGTGTCAACAAAAAATCTTTCGCTATAAAGCATCGTAATCTCGAATATTCTCGTACATGTCACCATGTTAATTGAATGATTCGTCCATTTTAAAATGTTCAAAAAAATGTAACGCGTATAAAATTAATTACTTACTTTGCAGAAGATGACTTTCAAATGTGGCAGAACTCAAACACACTAGAGATATCGATGCATTATGAAAACTAATTTCGTTGCCCGAACAGCCCCAAAGCCAGACTGGTCATGCAGCACGCACCTATCGGATATGGCTATATATTTAGTGCAGTCATCATCATCATCATCATCATCATTGTGTTCTATGAGGGAACTGCTGAGAGAAAAGTCTAGTCGCGCTTCATCCACATTCAGTAAATAGACGCGGCGGAAACATATGGCGAATTATAATTGGGTGCTATTATTAATAGTGCCAGAGCCACGCTATAGTCTCTCATTTTTTCTTCTTTTTCGCTCCAGCTCTATAGCTATATATAGATCACTGAACAGAAAACTGGATGAGCAGGGCTGGTGAAAAAGCCTACAAACTCGACTAGATTGCGGTGGATGCGTGTTCATACTGAGACCCTGAGTCCACGTAACAGCACACGAATGAGACAGTAATTGTAATTGAAACACAAACAGCAAACAGCTGAGCCAAGAAACAGCAGCCTAAAATCAAAACAGTGCTATCTGATGTAAGGTCATTATAATGAAACAACTCTTAGGCTATATTGATGAAAAACAACGTAGAAAGTAATCAATGATTTAACTAAAAAAAATTAAAAGAAAGCCGAAACTGAAGGCAGGCGACAGTAACGTCTTATGTGCCTCATCACAAAATGTGTTCTACTGTTCAGTTTGTTTTAATCAACGTTCGTGTAACACAAAATTGTCGATTGAAAACGTGGACTAAGAAATGAAGTATAACGCATTAATGAAAAAAAATAACACATAGGTCTCAAAAGGATATTGCGTATAGCGAGACACCGCGACATCTATAGAGAAAAGAAGACGAAGGAAAAAGAAAACAATAACAAAA
Organism: Mycogona germanica; assembly: GCA_034698785.1. Taxonomy (NCBI): domain Eukaryota; kingdom Metazoa; phylum Arthropoda; class Diplopoda; order Chordeumatida; family Chordeumatidae; genus Mycogona; species Mycogona germanica. The sequence goes on along the minus strand of JAQGBY010000349.1, from coordinate 22,146 downwards.
GGATAAACTGTATATTGGCAATCTTTTGGAACAGCGGACGAGAGACGAAGGTGTCGATGAAAAGGTGGTTTTTTTTATAGATCTGTATGAGAGATGGGCTAGATAGTGATGTATGTTAGGGTACAGGGGGTGGTTGTGTGGATGGGAGGGTAGAAGCAAGCGGGGTGAGGTGTGGATTGGATGGATGGATGGAACAAATAGAGTGCAGAAATAAAAATAAAAAAGCCCAGCCGTCGGTTGCCATAATGATGAGAGTTAATATTAGAGGCGATAGTCGAAGTCGTAAAAATTAATTGGGAGTTGGGGTAAGGGGGAGGATGGAGCCTCCGAAAAAAGAGAGGTTGTGTGTGTGTGGGGAGATAGGGGGCGATATGTTACACGTGCAAATAATGGCGCAAGCACATGTCTCGATCCATATTGGCAGCATTTGTGTGCGCGGTGAAACGAAGGGCCTCCTCTCCAGATAGGGTGCCCTGGGCAGGAAACAAAAATGGCTCATGTTACAGTAGAAACTTAATTTCTAGTCCATCTTCAAAGCATTAAATTTGGTCAAGCGAAACCAACTCGCGCGGCATAAATCGAACGAAGACTCGGCACGCAAACCGACATTAATAAATACTTGCCAATCATAATTTAATCCCTTTCTCAAATCGATATCGAACGCATCATAAAACATGGAACCTAATTTCGTTAAATTTTATTTTTAAAACATGTAGTTTAGCTTCAACACTTGGCCATAACGCCGTAGCAACCCCTCTTCAATTGTCTCCGGCACAAAATACATTGAAAAGTTGGAATGGGAGTTGGGTGGAGCCGAGACCAGACAAAAAAAATGTAACGACTTACGCCTACGTGGCGTAATGGAAAACAGATCGTGCATTGTATGCGTGTTTCGTCATTTCTCCCCTCCACACACACACACATACACTATTGGGTCGCTGAACAAAAAATCTGAACAGATAAATTGGCGATTTTGCAGGAAAGGCCAGACGAAGTGCTTTTCGCAATCTAGAAGCGTATAGAAGAACCCGAACTATAGCGTATCCAATGTTGCCTTTTGCAGCAGCTAACATTTTGACAATAACACTAACAAATATTACTCAGGACGATAGTTCAAATTTATATGGTAAGAAGTACTACACGTAACATTATATTTATGATCGAGTCGATATGAAACAAGATACAAATCTGATTGATCGTGATTGGACAGATATCAGATAGCTGGCACCCTGATTGGACTTCGGCAATGACGTCACTTGGCGATTGACGTCACTTGGCGAACAAAATTTATATTAGGCTACAACTCGAAACGATAGTAAATCACAGCGTTTTGTTGCGTATGTTCGTTCTACCTTTAAATAAAAGAGCAGTATATGGTGGTCCTGGGTCATGGATGGTCAACGAAGTTTTAAGCCATTTCAGCAAACCTTTGAAAGTGCAACGGACTATGTATAGAAGAGCGGTCGACATTTGATCTAGAACGAGCAGAGAGCGTCCACGGACGAACCAGGAGTTGGGGGCTAGGGGGGGGGGGGAACGGCGAATGAGATCCGTAATGGGGGTAAAACAAATGGCCGACAACAGTAGTCACCGGGAACGGTGACGCGGAATTGCCGTCGGAAACGACCGACAACGCCGTCGCAAATTGCACTTGGCGATAGGAGTTAACAGGAGTTGCGTCGCGAAAAAGTGGATAGAGGATGGACCCTCAACACGAAAAACCCGACGAGAAGAACTCCTGTTCAGAAAATTCGCCAACAAATGCAATTACAGATGCACCCAATAGGTACCACAATATAATTTTAAAAATATATTTTAAAAACGCCCTTCCCGCTTGGCTACCTTCAGGCAATAATATCAGTTATAGAAAACGGATCTCAAGAGGCTAGTCGCGTTGCACACTTCCTAATGGCGGCCGATTCCTCACACTGGGCCCGTATGAAGTATAGGGGAAAAGGTAGGGTGCGGTTGGGGAAATACGGTACGACCAAGTCAATAGAAACGGCAACACTGTCAGAGCGGGCCTTCCCTCGCTCTCTAAAGGGAGCGGCGTGGTAGAAGAGCGAGCGTCAGAGCCAATAAATTGATGTGCTCAATATGCAAATACCGAATGGCCGGTCTACACGCAATTTGGATTTTTTATTGTCGGAGAGGAGAGGTAGAGGGGGGAGGGGGAATGGAAACACCAATGGTAGAGACGAGAGGCAAAAAAGAAAAATCGATGTAGTTTCCCTGCGTGAGACTTGAGACCTCGGGACTAGCAAATTGCGAACTAGCGAAAAGCGGAATTGTTAGACCGACTCATGCGGCAGAAAGTGCTTGGATCCCATGATTTATCGCGAATTCGCTCTAACGAAAATTCCCCACGCAGTGACTCGCGTTCAAATTAATCAATAAAAACAGAAAGAACATTTTACAGATAATAATCACAATTTTTCCAAATTCCAAGATTTCATTAGTAAACTATTGAACATTTTCGCATCCTAATCGCGAACGGGGAGTAATGCGGTTCAACATCAGGGGGAGCTTTTCAAATGCAAAGAGTTTTTTAAAGGCTAGATAACCTAACCTCACCTTCAAAGCCAAACTGACGGTAATTACAAATTAATTAATTTCCAATACGCAAGTTCTATCAAATAACTAATGAAAAGAAAGTGTATAAACGGTACACGTATTTTCTGTTTTTAATATAAGCAAAAGAAATGTCGAAAATTGTATTGGGAACTCAAGAGGGTTCAGAAACGACGGAAGAGGTGGTCGCGCAGGAGGAAGAAAATTTTCGGTTAAGTGGCTGTTCCGACAAAAGTGCGTGAGGGTGCGTTAGGTGGCGGTTTGAGGGGTGGGGGATGAATGAGCAGGATGTTCGAGAAGAGGGCGACAAAGAAACAAGTAAAAATAAATTCCCGAAGAGAGAGTGAGAGAGAGAGAGAGCGAAAAATACACATACACGCATAAATTTATGTATAAAAAACACAACGAAACGAAACTGTTTCTGGCAAACGATTTTCGCGTCCGCAAATTTTCGCCTCCATCGCGGCCGCATCCAACTCCCGACATAAACAACAAATTTCAACGCCAGTCGCGACACGACGATGTGTAGGTGGTGGTGGTGGGGGGAGTGTGGAACTGGAGACGCGCATTTTGCCAATCGACCAAACAACCCAAACAGTACGAAATAACGTCGATACAGTGTGTCGGTTGGCAAAAGTATACTGTGGTGTTATACGTTCAATACACAACGTTGTCAATGGGAGGAGCAAGGGGTGCTGCGCATGGGTTGTATATAGGACGTGTAAAATAGTAGCGCAAGTACCTTTTTTTGCATTTTTGCGACCGCGCTCTCTCTCGTTCCTCCCAATAAACATGCAACAGAACAGCGACGGCAACACATAGAGACTTCCAACCGTCGAAATTAGAGTTTTACGACGTAAATTACGAGGGAGCGCAATTTTCGCGCGAATATATATCTAGTATGTAGTCGACAAAAACGAGGACAATGCTTGAATGCGGGGGGCTTTCCTTTGCCAGTCGTTTTTACATACAGAATATACATGTACATTGTACATGTTCACGATGGAAAAAGTACGGAGGGAGGCGTCATCTGGCGGCCCCGAATATTAAATCTCATCATTCAGAACGATCGAATCAATTAATAGATGCACATACACGAAATATAAAATGCTAACAGTAATGACCACATTCATAGGTCAATTCGTCCACTATTAAACACTAAAATTGATAAGGCGACAAATTAAAAATAAGATTGTTTGATATATCTTATAATAATAATGTTAATTCTGATGAGAAACGGTACTAATAAGAAATTTATATTCTTGGGATATAAAATTGATATCTTTTTCATAAACCGATGCAACGTAACATGCAATTCGTAACATAATAACAATTTTAAGGCTATCGTAAACGAAAAAAACATGTGACCAGATAGTAGTTGACGCTCCCCTTAAAATCTAAACCTATCCAAACGATGGAATGACGACGGTCCGGGTCCAGTGTAAAAACCCAACCCAAGAGACAAAGTGAAAGCTTAGTCCGTAGCTGCAACCACGACGGCATAACATGCGGCCCACGTACCCGGGCAATGACCAAATACGACACGCGTCCGTAAAACCGCAAACGGCCAGCCAGATCGGTTCGCAACTGCTCTGCCCTTGGGCGGGCACTCACTGCGCCAGCGACGACGACTACGCCCCCTGACTACTACGGGCTATATTGCAAGACAAGTGCTGACAAGACACTCTTCCGCAGTTTACCACCACCACACAGCGAATGGAGCCAGTATTCGAGTGGGCGATCCACGCGCCCGCGATATCCTGGAACCGTGGCGGTGGCGACACCTAACCGGGGAGTTGTTGAACTATCGCCGACAGCGTAAGTTCCAAGAGGGTTAGATGTAACGTTCTCTGACAGAGGGTGGGTGACCTCGCCCCGAAGAGGAGTGACGATGAAAGCCCATAATCTGTTCTAGAGAATCCGTGCAACGTCATTAGAAGAATAAAAGTTCGGAATCAGAGCTAAAGTTTATTAAGAATACGAATAATTTAATTAAATAAATTTTAATACCGCCATGTATGTATCCACAAATCCAAATGATACATTTTGCTCTGCATAAACCATGCACTGACATTCGTAATATGCATAGACATTCGAGACACCACAAAAATATTACTTTTCATGCTTTTTTACAATAATAGGTTGAGTTCCGGGTATGAGTCAGCAATTCTCTGAAACGAATTGAGTGAGCAAATCAGATAACAGCAACAGATCATCTCAACTCCCATTACGCCCAGAGTGACACACATTATCTAATTAAAATCGACAGCAATTAAGAAAATCAATTGACTAATGGACGGAAGTTGTCAGCGCAAACACGGAAGACACGACAAGGCGGTGACCAATTTGCGCCCACACACACTTCGTACCAAGGAAGTGCAATGCTAGAGACCGTGATAGAAAAACGTCAAGCAGAAAAGTTACTTCTCAACTCGACGAGATAAATTCTGCCTTGCCGAGTCTCGATACGTTACGTTATTTACAATTACAATTACAATTACAAATTTTACCCGCAAGCAGCCCCCAATAGAGGGGCCTATAAGGGGGTCGAATGACCAGTTGGGGACAGAAATGGATTTATTTTTAAATGTTCTAGATTTGAGGCTCTGTCAGGCCATTCCACTGTCTACACACTCTAGGAAAATAGGAGTTAAAATATGACGCAGATGTGCATCGAAGATTGTTCACCATTCTAGTGTGGCCCCTTCTACTTCTATTAGGAGCTGGGCACATAATTTCCCCGATATCAACATTACAATCCCCCTTCAGAATTCTGACCAGCAACCTTAAACTGTTACGATCTTAAAGTATCTCCCATCCCAGTTTTGACAGCATGTCTGTGACACTGTCAGTTCTACCAAATGTACAGCTAACAAATCTCGCAGCTCTTCGCTGAACCATTTCAATCCCCTACAAGCCCCACATGGTGAGGATCCCAAAATGGAACTGCAGTATTCAAGCAAAGGTCGGACCCAAGGAAAAGTAGGCTACTGACTCAACCGTACTTGGACATCCTTTCAACACGTTTTGAATGAATTGCCGCACCAATACTCATTTTGAACTAACTTACGTTACATGACTACTGTACTGACTCTGTGAGCCTCGCACATTGAGTCAACAGGCACAAGGTCTCAATCCGTGACAATCTCCTTGTCCGATCCCCACACATGGCGACACGACACCCACACACACACACTACAAGTACGGAACGGAACGGAAAGCGCCGTGGAGCGGAAAAAGGACGGGGCTGGCCCAGCAGCGCTGCCTTTTGCCGCGCGAGTGTGCCAAGTGAGCGGTCGCGTCGGCCGACTTTTTCACACGCTCGCTCGACTCTATTAGCGCTCCGGTGAATGCCGGAGAACTGTTGTAACGCTCCAACTCACCACCCACTCTCTCACTCTCGCCATCCCCGCTGATAGAACGGCCGTTGTCATGGAGACGCCAAAGAGAGCGTGCTGTGGGCTTGTTTTCCCTCCCGCACACGTATAGGCGTGCTAGGAGGAGAAGGGTGGGTGCTCCCCCTCCCCCCAAAAATACGTTGTTCTCATCAAGATTTTTTTTTAAAGACCATCGAATCGGGGGTGCGTTGGTATATATAATTACAGATCGGTAATCAGTGAGGCGGGTGAACTCACAACAACTACGTTTCACCGAAATAGGTGAACGCAAGACATAGCTTCGATCATTCCATCTCATGCATTCATAAATTCGCATTCACACTTTTTTGCCTACAATTTTAATATCTGGGTAAACCAGTTATTTTCATCATTAACTAGTTGGAAATCATTTAATCCGCAACTTCGAAAGCGAAACGTCACCAAATCAGCCAATCACAGGCCGCCGAAAATTTTTCTTCGCGCCGAAGATTCGTCAGAAAACTGAAAGTGGTGAAATTCATCAAGTGCAACCGCAGGGAGCTAAATCAAAATCACCAAACGACGAATCTCAACACTAAATCCACAATTCTACAAGAATTTTGGACAGCCTGGCCCCGCTTTCCCGCGGGACAACGCCACACCATCTCTTCCTCCTTCGTAGGCGTTGCCGGTGTACACTATTTGGAGTGGATCCAATCTCCTAATTTGAAAACGCGACCGGCGTTGAAAGTCAATTGAAATTGCTAATGGAAAAGTGGGAGTGGGGGGTTAATCCGGCGTCGTCGAAGGCGTACTTTCGCCCATTGTTGTGTGTTGTCGTCGTTATGGCGTGGCGTAATGGTGAGCGCCCCAGGCACTCATTAGTCACCCAAATTAGAAATGCACCTCGTAAATTATTCGGCCAATGCGCGTGCCGCGTGCATGCGAGCGCCATCTAGTGCTGCTTATCGTGCCATATCGACGACATGCTCGGCGGCAGTTGCGTGCAAAACTGATTTTTAAATATTTATTTCGCTAGTCTCAATTTGGCTGGCTACTCACAAAGTGGATCCTTTGGTTGTCGAGCTCGTATCCTCACGAAACTGATAGCTTAAAGTCTAAAACTCTCTATGCGCGTAAGCCGGTTACTGGAGATAAATAAATTCTGGGTATTATGTACAATAGTTTAAAATAACAAAACAACATGCTATCGGCTGTTTTCGCTAAAGCAAGTATTATATATTACAAGCAATTAAGCCCGTCTCGAGGATAGGTATTATAGATGTACACGCCAATGAAATGATCAACTTATTTTTCTCACTATAACTCATTGAATTTTTCTCCAACACATAATTTTTAATTCACTGTTGTGTAATACCACTATAGGAGTTTCTGTATCCCTCTTGGTGCTTAAGCACTATGTGAGGGTCACATTTTCACCACCACCCCAGGATAGAATAATCGAGAACCCGCGCCGGGAATCGAACCCGGGACCGCCGAGCCACAGTCAGTCGCTAAACCAACTGCGATACGACGAGTCGTACAATTAAAATATTTATTTACATCATTCAATCAATTAACACTTCATTAGAAATGCCATGTTGACCCACAAAAGATAAAGAACCAAAATTTGCACCCCCCTCAACTTTGAAAAAGATAAATTATTTGAATGTCATTTAGTGACAATTAAGACCTGACCCCGAGCTTCCTATTTACGTATATCGGCTTTGATGTGCTCCCTGTCGATAGGTGGCGTTCAATTAAGACTCACATTCGCCCAAGGATCAATTATGCCAAGTGCGAACGAGCGGATGTAATTTCAAGTCCGGTCCATAAACCCTTAAGGCTCGCCCGAATGTGCCTGGTTCTAAATAACCGAACACAAACACGCCGAAAATCTCTCTCCTAATCTTTAATTTATAAAACGGTGCCGCCGCTCGTCCTTAATCTACTTAAATATGTAGCCACGATTGATTGTTGCGGTTCTGCGGCCTATCGGGCAGACGCAAAAGCGTTTCTAGAGACTAGCGAGGTATTCCAATATCTGATGACCGATAGGTAATTCAGACACAAAGGAGAAAGCTGCGATGACCCAAAGACCGCAGCTCTTAAAACCTTGATCCGGCCACAAATCTTTCTCTAACCACTACAAGAGAACGTGTGACGACTACACCCCAAGTACTGTATTCACTCAAAGTACTAAAGGGACCGTGGAATCATCAAGGTGAACGAGTTAAGCAAAACTAGAAACGCTATTTTGAGTGCACACTGCACTAACGCGACACTGCAAAACGCAAAAGAAAATTTAGTTAATCGCTAATACCCTAGTTAGTAGTTATGCTTTAAGTTGCTCGAGAAATCTCAATTGTCCTTGAAATTGGGGCAAACTGTCCTTTGAGATCGTTTGTTTGTCAAAACGGGGACGAGCGGCACTCGCCGATTCTTTTCAATGTCAAAACGCACCTTGCTAAGCATGCTTGGGTTAAGCATGCTTGATCAGTGTAACTAGGGTATAACATATTCTGTATTTTGATAATAATTTTTTCATAAAATACGCTCGCAATCGACGTCTACTGATGACAGATCTCGGAAACAAATTATCAATATTATTATTTTCTAAATCTGCCAGTTGTCGGCTGGAAAATGTGTGTCGAAATCAAGAAAAATTCAATTCATATAAATATGACCTCTCCGTATGATTGTCATTGGCGGACTTCGGCGGAGTTCCGGAGAATCGGCTGTTCTGTTGCAATTAAAGTGCACGAATTAATCGCTTTCCTTTTCCTGGCGGATTCGATACTAGCTTTGACAATTACAGCCTGCCGTCACCTTCCAAATGACCAAACGAGCGCTACCTAGTTGATACCGCTCAGCACCATTAATAATAGCCGACATTCTATTCTATATATATGCATTCAGTGCTGACAAAATACAGTGACCACGATTTGACACGTCCAGAGCCCGAGCCCACCCCAAAACGACACACACACGCACGAAAGAAAGCAGTTTTTCGATTGGAGGGAAACTGCCGGTGTGTTCGACCGCCGACAGCGATCACACAAAAAGACGCGTTCATTAGTTACAGTACTAGTGAGAAAAACGCGACTTCAATCGACCGGTGGTCCTGGAGAGAGAGAGTTGAGAAAAAGGGAGTGAATCGGTGGCTAGAAACCGCTCTCTACTGTATAGAAAAGGCGAGTTCTCTGTCGCAGAGCGAGAGAGAGCCATTCGTCAAGACGTCGCCAAAGTCGCGTAGAAACAAATTGGCTATCTCAAGCCTTACCACCCCGTCTTGAGGACGGTTCGCCAAGTTCTGTTGCGTTCACACTGAAAAAACATCGCGCTGTAGTGAACACGAAATGATCATAAGACTGGACAAAATCATCAAAGACTTCAAGTCATCTTGTACCAGATAGTGACCTTAACTTCACTGGGCTCAGTTGTGAAATGGCGAATGTCTTCGATTGCCCAGTGAAGTTGTGGGTTCCACATCCAAATCTGACGCAAGTACACCCAAATGAAATCAATGTCTTCTCTGAGCTCATCCGTGTGGAGTCAGTGCGGATGGTGTAAGGTGCGGGGCGTCTAATGGGGCGATAAAGATGGCTTCCCTTTTTCTATTCCATCTTAGCCCCTTTTACTTTCCCTTCCCCCAGTCAGATCCTATAAGACCCCATCTCTGCGACACTGCAGAAATGTAAGGCACGGTAGATCACCGACGAGGAAACACACAAAAGTCACGTTAACTCATTCGCCATCGAAGAGCAATGTCTCGACGAAAGTGGCGCGAGAACCGAGGGGAAAAATCGTTCATCTCAAACACAGACGAAAGAGGCGACAGAGAAAGAGCGACAGATAAATGGATAAGTTACTGCAATTTATTTCGGTGGGTAACCTCACCGTACACGAAGAACGGGATCCCAGACTCGACCATGCACAGCTCACCCATGACCAGGGTGGCCACACGGGTCACCCTTAAAGGTTTCATCACATTTTTCAATTGACATAGACTCCATTTTGATGTTCTTTTCACTCTGGACGTGACGGTCTCCACATCTGGATGACATGGCATTTTAATTGTCATGAACTGTTTCCCAATCTCGCATTATCGCTATCATCTACGGTGGTGCTGAAGGTCTTATCAATTGAACCCACCAACGGTTAAATTCTGCAAGTGTCATTTTAATCAATGACATTTCTTATTTTTCTGATTTTCGGGGGTTTCTGTTTTGTTTAAAAATAAATATGATATTCTTGAAAAGTCTCAGATTTTATTCCCATTACTGATTAGATGGCAACAGCGTTTTCGAAAGAATCCCACTTCTCACTCATCAGTCGCGTTCGAAAAACGAGACCGAAAGGGGGTACTGTATATCGCATTATCAATACACCGTGTTTATTTCATGTTGTTCCCTTGCTGAGTTGGCCGTCAGGCTACCCTGTCATGTGTCACAAGGAACACGCGAAAATACACGAGTACTCGTATTTTCCAAATATAGAAAAACGGGGGGGTATGAGTCGAGGGGAATGAGTGCCTACAGAGTAGGTAGAGGTGATAGAGTATGCGAAGTGGTGGTGATTTGGTGGGTGAGGATGGGGGGTGACATTGGTGGTGGTGGGTGGGTGATGACGGTTAATCATGCCCGTTTATCGCTATCTCGTTCACCATTGGTTGCCCAATAGCCATCCTTCAGGTCAACTGTTTCGCATTGTCGCCGATGTTCCGAGCCGGTTGGTGAGCGAGTGTGGTTGGGGAGGTAGGGGGGAGGGCGTTTGAAAAGGCCTTCTGGTCGCGACATCGATCGAGCATTCGTCCGACCAACCAAAAATACCTCTAGTTTCAAAACTTCTCTCGATATAGGAAACCTCCAAACCAAAAAATATCCGGTTAGAGCGATAGCATGCCACTGATTCGTCGCGGGATTTCCACCTTGTTTGACGCGACGACGAAGTTACGCCCAATATTATCCCACATTTATTAGTTTTTATTTTTCTATTATACAGAGCATAAATCTCCGGACTTCGCCAGACAGATCCTGTTATTTTGATAGGTAACGGATATAGATTCAACTTCTGATATATCAAGAAATGGTCAACATCGAGACCTCAAATAAACTTGAGTTAACCTAGAAATTTGCGGAACCACATAAAGTCTAAATGTCATGGCGCTGCGTTACGCCATTGGTGAGATTTCACAAACACAAATGCAGGATTTAAGAATTATACTTGTAGTGGATGATTTATTCAGCCTTCATTTTCAATCTCATCTTCATTTCAACTGATGACTGAATCCGGTATTTGTAATTTCAAACTAAATATGAGAGGAACCTAGACAAAATAAAAATGGTCAGTAGACTGTAGAAGAATACTCGTATATTCCAAAAACCATGAGAAATATGGCTGATGCTGAAAACGTCTCCATTTCGTACCACCGAGGACATCAACTGACCTCTCTGGCTCCGGTATAGGTGGTTGAGCTCGTTGGCCACGTCCGATTATATAGCCAGAGCGCAACTCCATATCCAAGTTGATTTCGCCACTTTTGAATAGAATCGGCGCCGGCACGACGGCCAGTAGTAAATTGTATGCCATCGCCGGCGATGCATGGCCAATCGATTTAATCGGACAGGATGACTGCCCAACTATAAACGCGCGCACGCTACAAAATGAGAAGAGACACACATTTTGCTCTTCGCTGACGCACAAAATCGATCAAAACCATCAGCGGGCCACTGCAAACACTTATTATAATTGACTTTTATGTAGCTTATGTAGCGTGTGCGATGAGCTTAATGCGCGCACATCAGATACTGCCCGGAGTACTCTGACATGCAATTCGAACTACTCGATTCGATCGGTCTATTGGAAACAACATTTTTGGGCGATAACTTAAGCCTAACACCATCATTTCAGCAATCACATAGAGAAGGTGGTGAGAGTTATGCGTTTTGGTCGCGTTAAACATAAATTTGTTTGTGATATTAATACTCTTCAACGATAGTTTGCAATTGAGTGCCAAAATATTAATTATGCTAAAATACTATTGGAATTGTAATAGATAAAATATTTCAGAAATGCGCTATACATACAATTTAGAGCTAATTTATTTCTCCGACAAGAAACGGAAATTCACCCGATTTAAAAAATCAGTTTTGAAATTAGCAATTCTCGAGAATGAGGGAGATTGATGGACAACAATCCAAAATTTGGCAACAAGTACAATTAGAAAAAACAAACGTTTACACTTCTGTAACTGGTACTACTGCAATTACATAGGATTTGTGTTACAATCGGGTAAATTATAAAAACAAATAAAATAAATTAAACACTAACAAATTCTATGAAATTAAATTGCAGTAGTAGCAATTATAAACGTTTGCTTTTCTAATTGTACTTGTCGACGACTTTTTGATTGTTGTCCAACAATCCACCTCATTCTCGTCTACTCACTTCTTCGGTTTCTCCCACATTTTCGTTATTAAGATAGATAATATCTAATAAAACTATTTTTCTATGTAATATTATATAACCACCAAACGTGTATTGAATAAAAAAAAATAATAATAGTATTGCTACAGTAAAAACCTTACTGATTCCAGGAGGCCCAGTGTTCGATAATTTATAAATACATATTAATTTATTGGATTACCCTCGACTTTCTCATCCTCTTAATTCCAATAATATTATCTCTAAAAAGCAACACTTTACCGAATTAAAAATGAAAGAGACTATAATCAATCGAGCAATAACTCCGAATTTGACAAAACACTGTAGTTCTTTCGTCGCTGGTGACGCCAGTGGCGCCGACCCTCCCTCCGTCCACCAGACCCTCCAGCAGCCCCCGCACAAAGAAGTCAATATTTGAATGACGATGCATTGGAAGAGGACCGACTTGATGATATGACCAGAGGCCACACACCGCACCACCATCAGCGCTGCCGTCACCGACCACGACGACGACCGGAACGTTCCGATAAAAAGCAGAAGAGAGACGCGATTGATGGCCAACCGGCGCTAGCGGACAAGTCATTAGCAGTTTATCTACTGAATCAGGACTGCCACAAATAGATGGTGGTGGTGGTGGTAGTTGGTGGAGGAGGGTGGTTCAGAAGACAGCCGAGAGAAATAATGGGTGGACGGTCGTTTGGTGTGAGGAGAGATGCTCTCGGGAAGGTTTGAGACGGGGTGGGAGTGGGTAGGAGAAAACTGAATGTCCAGGGGTGAAAGACGAACAAGAAAAGATCTTCTTTCCAAGATTGAGACGGGACAAAAAAGGAGATTCGACGTCAGAACGAAAGGGTCGCATTTCCATTCCGAGCGCAGAGACATGTCTTTCTCAATCAGTCATCAGAGTGACCAAGGCCAACTCAACGGTTCTGGAAGTCTGCCTTGAGATTTTTGATATTGCCCCTTTCGGGTCTTCTGCCACTGACTGCGCTTTTAACAAGTGGACAGTTGGACTTGTTTCATTCAGAATATTTGTGATTTAAAACATCAGCGGTGAGCTTTGAAGTTGAAATGTTTTAGGGAAGAGTGTCCAATATTGCCACCCCTATTTTTGGACAAAGACAGACTAAATCAACGCCATCAACGGGGGTAATACCAGATACAAATATAGGTGCGTCCTTCGATTCATTCTAAAAAGGATGGAATATCTCGGCAAATGCAAAGTTGCAGTTTTCGCCGTTAGTGGCGCTAGGAACAACGAGGAACGCTTAATGCTCGATAGCTCTCAGATTCATCGATCTGAAACGAACCAACTGATTCTCTGGCGCGCCACCAGAGGACACTATTAACTACCGTGCCCCGTTAGGATATTTTGAAATGGATACCATAAAGATTTTCTGACTGTTGATATAACATGATAAATTGAAGTATACACGTTGCAACGCTAGGAAAAAGGTTAAATGGTGTAGATCGGGGGTGGGCAATTTAAATTCGTAGAATCTAAATGAATATAACAAGCGAGCCATATGTGAAACAAACGGAAGGAAATCTTTAATACTTGAATGCTGCCATAAATTGCTGAAAATGAAACCTGAATCGGGCCCCAACATATAAAACATTTTTGCTCGAAAGAGTTTTTTCAGCAATAAACTGGATAGTAAAGTTTATATGGCTGAATAATAAAAACTTTTTAAACGTCAGAATCGCTGCATGGTGCTGTTATCTGGAGGAAGAGATCTCTACAGCCCTTCCAGTTTTGCCACATTTATAAAATAAACTGCCACTGGGTTATGTCGTCTTGAATATTTTAATCGGAATTCCGCGTTCCAGACTACAAGAAATTTTCAAAATCCAAAAACTAAGTTGTAAGTTGCGATTCACATGTGTTGAGCATTTAAAGAGAAACAAATCCATCCAAATAAATTGTATGTTACCCATAGGATTTTAAACAAGATAATAAACTCTTCGATTTATCATGTCTAGACAAGATAACCATATGAATATCCATTGCGCTTTACCACTAGATGGCGCACAATTTTGTCAGCTGCGCCGCTGTCAATTGTCAGCAGAGTCTTTCTTTCAAGACCCCCAAAGCTAGACACTACCAAGATGGATTCTAGACTCGCGACGTTAAGAAACAACCGACCAACCCAAATTCTTAAAGATCCCCCCCCCCTCGGGGTTCGAAGAAAAACCCACACAAAGCAACACGGAGCGATAAATTTATAATTCACTGTTTTTTCACGTTATTCGTTAACAATGGTAGACATCTGAAATTGATTACGTTAGCGGCGTCGGTCGAGGTTGAGCTTCCCAACTGCTAACCGTGCGCCAGCGCCACCTACCGCCCCTTCTTCAAGCACGACACGACGAAATGCAGATGAAAAGAAGTTAATAAATAAGAGGAGAAGAATGGATAAGGCTCGGCGGATGGTTATGGAGGGGTGCAGGGCGGGGCGGAAAAGGAGGGTAGTGGAGAAGAGGTGGGGTAAAAGAAAAATAGAAAAGAGGGGGATAGTGTTTGGGTGACTATGAGCTGAGAGTGCGCAAAAAAAATCAAATGAAGAAAACGCATTGAAATGACACTGTCGTGAAATCTCCATTTTTCCCCATCTCCACCTCCCTTCTTTGCCACACCCCCGTTTTTCTAACGCACCAAATTTCTCTCCCCCAGCGGTAATCGACGAATGCAAAAAGAAGATAAACGACTTCGCTTCGGGTTCGAATCCGATATAGAGAAAAATGAATGAACGGCGAGGCAAAGAAGGAAGTGCGGCTCTGTGCGCAGGACAGATCAATAAGAGCGATGCTGATAAAAAAAATGCAGATCCGTTTATATCCGCCGAAGTCCACAGGGTTCCCTATCGACGCTACGCTTTGACACTAGGTGCCACAACAGATGTTAATTTTTATTACAGTGACGCTCCTTGACCAGTCAGTCAAAATATTATCTCGAAAATTAAACAACTCGGTTTTTAAAAAAGGCGAAACGCACTTCACACGTTGAGGTCACAAAATATGTTGATCTCTGAAGTAAGAATATTAAAATTGTTCGTCCGGTCTCCAGAGGTCTCACTTCCAAGTATTTCATTTCCAAGGGGTATCGAATACGGAGTAGATCCTGCGTGAAACGCTCCATCTCTCTCTCTCTCTCCCCATTCCCTTAAGAAAAAGCCAACAACAAAAACCAGATCCTCTTCCATAACACTGGGCAGGATGCAGCAGACACAAAACGACTTCCCCATTCTCCATTTTACCCAACCTTTGTACGGGGCACTCGCTTGAAAGATCCGCTCGAGACCGACCTCTTCTGATGTCGTGGATGACCGAGTTCGGTCAATTTTTGCAGTACGCCTCCAGATGGTGCTGCGCGCTTCCATTTCCACGATGGTCGCAAGATTTCTAAATGGGCCCACCACCACCAGCCTCGTGTAGTTAACGGCATATATGGTTAACACATACATTTCCGGCGAGACGTTAACAGTTTGGTCGTAGAGAGCCGGGTTGCGCATACATGGCAAAGGGCGCGATCCGATTGCAAAAATTACGAATACGACGATATTAGGTTAGCCGCAGACAAAACAATCTTTGTAAATGGAACCATTAACACAGTATTAAAACTTTATTGTTGTCGCGTCTGGTTTCTGGCTCCACGAGACTTAGAACGACCCATTGAAATACACTCGCCCACAAACATAATAATCGCTGGCCGCCGCGGCCACCCAACGGCAGTTTCCTCAACTATATAGGATTTGACAAAGAAGGGGAAGGGTTAGAGGCGAGCCATCAAACTCGGTGTCCTCCAACAGCCCCCATCCATTTCTCGAACAACCCCTCAAATCAATTTTCAGCGCTCAGACCGATTGGTAGATGATATTAATCTATGGAAGAGCGCTCGCTGATGGTAGATCTTTGGCATTTGTCCATGTTACAGAGTTAAAGAGCGCTCTCGGCGTTCAGCCATGCACTGGCGCCGCCTGGCCGACAAATCAGTAATTAAGAAAAGAGCTCCACGTCACTAGAACTCAATCAAAACTAAATCCATTTCTAGTCAGATTCGAGCTAACTAAAATCTGAGGTTTACCAACACATATTAAACTAGTACGCCTCGTAACAAAGTTACTCGATGAATGGCGCTTTGTGTATCCATAACACACATGGACGCGATGGCACTCATTCAGCGCCTCTGTTGGTCGCCAGCTGAAGCACTTCCAACGAGTAACGTGCGCCATTCTGGGTCCTCCACTAACCTGAAACGGTACCTGGATTCTATCCAGTTTTTTTATTTCTTTGGGCGGGAAGCTGCTGAACGAGAAAAGAAGTAATCAAATTCTCCAGGATGGGCGGGCTCGCACGGTAGAAGGACGAGCTATTTATTAAACGGGATGTTATGCGCAGTTGGGAGGAACCGGAAAACGGCGGGAAAGCGGGGATGGGGGCGTGGGCGTGGCTGAAAGGGGCGATGATGTACCGAGCATGCTCGACTTGTGATGAACAATGGATTTTGCCAACACCATTTGAAGATTAGCCTAGTTCGGTCTCGCATATGCCGAACATTTATTATTAATAATACTCGTAATTCCCCGCGTATGGGACCAGTACACGAAGGCGGTGGCCGCCAAATAATGCCCCGTCCGTAGGTATACAGTGGGATTCGGCAGCCTTAATCGTGTTTGCGGTCCGTGAAAATTGCAGAATTTTACCATCGCTGAACACCAACTGGTTCGTTTTAATTATTGACCGAATGTGTCATAATAAATTTAATAGAATTGGCCGCCGCAATAAAAAATTATCAGGTGGCACCAGTTGACGGAAGTCTTGATTTCGGTGTGTTCAAGTCCCCTTTTGTTCTTACTGTTTTCTGTTTGTGTTTGCCATCGTTTGGTACAAGAACTGCAGCAAATGGTGCAATCGTACAAACTGGCAAATTTGTCAAATCAAATCGTTTCCTCTTTTCCTGAAACAAAAATTCACGATTGCCTATCTCCACCACGTCGTGAACTAAAACGATGATGAGAACAATCGTAGCAACATACACATCAGCACAAATCTACATAGAGGAGTCCACTGAAGGAAATATTGCCGGTGCTTGTCGCTTGGTGTCGCTTCAGTCATCGATCGCTGTTGCTTGTATAGAGCAGACGGAGATGGGAGGTTGGGGTGAGCTAAGTTGTGAGAATCATCAACTGAGAGTGGCACGCTCGGCGGAAATGCCACCGGAAATGAGCGACTTTCATTTGTTTGTCTTCCTAACTGAAAATTAAGCCCTGGCGCGGTCGGCTCTGTGGACCGAGCACTTGTCCGGGGGACTCCACCTCCATCTTTGGTTGGGGCCATTTGTCATCCGTCCAACAATCGCACCACCCCCTTCTTCCTATCTTCCCCTCGTTCCTTAGATGAGGACGTCGGGGATAAAGGAGAAAGGTTTGAGGCGGGGGTGGGCCCCGGATTGAATGGGTGGGGCTCTTGTGAGCATGCGCGGAGGATAAACCTTTTATAGATCAGCTAGAACTTTGGTCGGTCATAGGAGTTTGCGAAAGAGCCTGCGGCTAACGTCTACGAGCCGTTCGAAACGAACGAAACTTCATTTCCGTAAACATCCGAGAACACAACAGATTTCCCGCAAAAGACTCGAGCCGGAATCAATCCATCCGAACATTTATTTTTCAAGTTTCTAAATTAGTTGTAGAATAACTGGACGAATAATTTTATGAAAAATGTATTAATATTTAACCATACCATATTAATTATTAATACTGAGAACGGATTCGACCACTTATACGTGCGTAGATAAATAAACATTTTAGAATTTGGCACAAATAGATAGAGAGAAGTTCACTCAATTTTTTGAAATTGTCAGACGAGATCAGAAACTGAGATCAAGAGCTTGAACAATAATTTTGTGATATCCATTTAAATATATGAGGGAAATAATATTCAGCCTGGACTACTCCGACCCCAGTTGATATAAAGACCACAGTGACCTTTCGCAAACTTTCCAATATGCCGTCTGAATCTAGTTCCACGCACACGTACACTGTAGGAAGGGAAAGCATGAAGGTGGCGATGGCACAGGGTGGGCACCGGAAAAGGGACGCATGCGCACACGTCAGACGAAATGAGAAGGGAGATTGCGTAGTAATCCGGCAAAATCAAACACCGGAAATTGATAGTATCAATATCGAGGATAATGCATGTTGTTGGTTGCACGCGGACCTCGAGGAAGACCTCTAATGCGGAAGACGAAGTTTACGAGGGGGTAAAGACGACTACGCGGTGCAATAATGGGGGATGTAGAGAGGCTTCGAGGAGCAGGGGATGACGTGGAGAAGGGACTAGAGCGGATGGAGAGCGGTGATTGGTATTGCCCATGTGTTCCATCCGTGACTAGTAACACGAAGGTCCTGACCCGCGCGCACGATTTGAGATCAACCGACCATTACGTTCGTAATATTTAGGAAACTGCTGTATATAAATGTTACGGATAAAATTATTTCGGTAAATTATTTCCACGCACAGTGTAATGGATTTGAGCCAACACATTCCAATAACGTTTGCTTCGCCTTCCTTAATTTTGGAATATTTTAAGCCCTCGTTTCGGCTTGATGATCATCATGACGGTTGCCATCTGAATCAGTGTTCATTCTTTCTCTAGCGATTTCTCTTTAGTAATTTGAAAACACCGCTCCATCTCCAGTGAATATTAAAAAAAAATATCAAAAGTCAAGACTCATAACAAGAATTGCAATATAATCGCAGATTTTTGTAAGAGTTAATGAAAATAAAAAAGTCGCTTTTTCAGGTAGCCAGTGGGTTCCAGATTAACCCGGTCTACATTAAAAAGGACATTCTAGTAGCACCATCTAGTCATCGGGAAGAGCGTTATCCCAATTTTAATTCCCGAGACGAAACCGCTCCCATTCGCGTAAACATACCTCCAACTAGAGAGAATCGAGAAGGAACGCAAACTCACCATGGACGATCCATGAAAGTCCGACAACATCGGCCGCCGAAACTGGACCGGCTCATACAGAATGCTTATTTTCTAGGTGCACACATCTGGATGAACGAAGTCTATCGGAAGGTTGGTGAACCGCCGTCGAACCGAAAAGACAGAATCGATGGTACACAGCCGAACAGGAGTTTCTAAAAGTCGGTTCAACAAGCGACAGAGACTACTAACGGGGGCCACATAGAGACTGTGATAATGAATAATTGCCCCGTAATTATCGGCCTGTCAGTTAGCGGCCAAGCGGGGGCTGAATAAGGAGAGGAATGGGTTGAGGGTTGGGGGGTGACAACGAGCCTGGCTACGAGGAGACGCAATATCACGCAACAGCGTTCGATTCTCGTTGTCGGGCCACCACCTAGCCAGCGGCCGCGCTGGTCTAAAACGATATATGGTCCCCACAACTCATCTACTGTATATATGTACACATAGACGCGCGACTATAGCCCCGGCCCCGTTCCCGCAGCCCGGACATAGCTCCCGCGACTTCACCCCACCCCCACCCCTCTCCCCGTTTTCTTCCAATAATAATTCATCACCGGCTTTGCACGACCGCAGGGGAAAAACGTTCGCGACGCTCTCGATCAAAGAGGACACACGCGAAACGGAAACTCTTGCCATTGGGGCGATTTAACTCCAAGCGCCCCACCTCACCACCACCCCTCAACGGTCGACAACCAATCACTTGTTCGCGACGAAGATGGGACAGCATCGCTTTGGGTGGGTGGGGGGGTCAATCAGCACCCGAAACAAATATAATTTTCCAACATACTTCTAAACAGATTTGAAAAAGAAAACGCAACCAATTTCGTGCGGTGCGGTGAAGAATGAAATCTGTATTCGACTGATTTGATCGTGGGATGGCGCGAGCCGTCATTGCGTTCGTCGCAGAGAGCAGGCAACGAAAGCTCCGCCCGAAACCGGCAAATTGGAAGGCATCGGTGTACTGCAGAGAAGCCACTTAACAAAACAACCGCCTTAATGTCGTGAGCTTGCGATTTACGCTGTACGACTACCTTCTTGGTCTCTGGTCAAGAGTTACAGAATTACATATTAGATGTTACCATTTTTCACTGGAGGCTTGGCGAAATAATTGACCAATTTTAAAGTTATTTTACGCATAATTGTTTTCACAGGAATGTCCCGATTACCCGATGACGCGTCAAATATCAAATACGTTTGCGCAGAAATTCAACGAAAATTACGACCTACCAAGGTACCTAATGTAATTTAAAAGAGAAATATAAAAATATAAGAAACAAGACGCCAATATTAGTCGCATTGTATGTGGCATCGAATGCTGCTTCCTGACGCGAAACTGTCTAAGTAACTGGCGACTAAATGGTCGAGTCTCACTTCTGCGGTCAACGGAATTTCGTAGGCCGCAGAGGAATTATAGTCCGACCGGAATAGGTGACGCGGACCAGCGGCGGTTCCAAACGGCCAACCACGGAACTAAGCCGCTCCCAGCTCACGCAATTCTCCCAAGCCGTGCTCGACCGGCCGTCTTACAACAAACCCCCAAACACCACTCTCATTTCTCCCCGCCACCCAATTAACGTTGGTCGTCATCACCTTCGTCATCATCCACCGAATTTAGAAAACGAGCGACGACGAAAAGGCCCATCTCTCGCGCAGCGTGAAACCCCGGACGAAAAACGGTAAATGGCGACCACATGAGGTCGCGGTCATCGCGTCGTAAATAATATTCGGAGTCATTACTTTGGTTTGGGGGACGCCTAGAATCGTGTGGACAACAACGATCATTCAGCTTGGACGTTTTCAATATCACGCTATTTGGATCCGGACCTGACCTGCACCGAAAATTCTACAGCACACCAATTTAATAGAATTTGTTTACGGCGATGTTATGATTTGGATTTCGCGACATTTTACTCTAATGCTTACTAGGAATGCTGACAGATCCATCACA
Organism: Mycogona germanica; assembly: GCA_034698785.1. Classification (NCBI taxonomy): domain Eukaryota; kingdom Metazoa; phylum Arthropoda; class Diplopoda; order Chordeumatida; family Chordeumatidae; genus Mycogona; species Mycogona germanica. The sequence continues at coordinate 830 of JAQGBY010000349.1, read as the reverse complement.
TGCGGTAATGAAAATTGATAATACGTTTAAATGTAGGTAGCAAAGTAAGCCATCATCAATCAATAATAAATCGTGATTAAAATTTCATTCGTGGATTATTATGAATTTACTCTCATAATTTGCTAAATATTTAAAAAAAAATTAAATGAAATAAATTCCAGGGGATCATAGTTGAAAGGTAAAATATTCCATGATACTGAATATTGGAAAACATTATTAAAATTGCAAATGTACGAAATTAAAATCAAGAGCATGCGGCGTAAGAAAGTAAAATTCGCAGTGCCTCTCATCTGCAGCTCGCTTCTCATGCATCCTTCATTGCAGCACACAAGACTCGGATCGATATAGGAAGACGGGCGGCGAAATGCCATAAACCGAAACATTCTATTTCGTCGAACACGCGTGAATTAAGTTGGACCCCCTTTCTTTATTATTTCGACAGCGCACCCTCCTCCTCCTCCTTACCGCCCTCGATCCTAAACTCCTCTCCCCCAACTTAGTTCGAGGTAACTCGAAATACCGAAGCACCCATATAAACCCAGCACATTCGACCTGCACCAATATACACCATTACCGTCGACACACACGTATATCCGGGCGCGGCGACGTCACAGAAGGGACCACCAATCACGGGACTCGGCCGACCGGTAACCATGACGACGACCACCTCACCGCACGACGCGCGCCCGCATTCATTTCTCACTCTCTCTGGAGCGCTTATTCCCTAGTTACACAGTAAGCGTGCTTCAGAGCGCTTACGAAATTTGAATTGGCGCTTGAGGTTGGTGCTAAAGTGACTCTGAGATCACAGACGTTACAGACTTCGTCGC